>CAUYQG010118557.1:0-10155 GCA_963574415.1 Tarsius wallacei | reverse complement strand
CAAAGAAACCATCAAGAGAGCAGGGAGACAGCCTACAGACTTGGAAAATGCATTTGCCAACTCTATGTCTGACAAAAGCCTAACTTCTAGGATCTAGAAGGAACTCAAATATGCCAAAAAGAAAAAAACAAAAAGCTCCATTACAAAGTGGGCAAAAGATATGAACAGACACTTCTCAAAAGAAGACATACAAGCAGCCAACAGATACATGAAAAAATGTTCAGCCTCACTAGTCATCAAAGAAGTGCAAATTAAAACTACAGTGAGATACCACCTAACTCCAGTCAGAATGACCATCATCAATAACTCAAAAAATAACAGATGCTAGAGAGGATGTGGTAAAAAGGGAACACTTCTACACTGTTGGTGGGAGTGTAAATTAGTACAACCTCTGTGGAAAACAGTGTGGCAATTTAAAAGTTCTAAAAACCAACTTTCCATATGATCCCACAAACCCCCTACTTGGAATATACCGGAAGGAACTCAAATCACTCTATAAAAAAGATACCTGCACACATATGTTTATCACAGCATTGTTCACAATAGCAAGAACATGGAACCAACCATGCTGCCCATCAAAAGAGGACTGGATAAAAAAAATACGGTACATATACACGATGGAATATTACGCAGTCATAAAAAAGATTGAAATCATGAACTTCACAGCAACCTGGATTGACTTAGAGTCTATAATACTGAGTGATCTTGCACAGAAACAGAGAACTTAGTATCACATGTTCTCACTCATAAGCGCACCTTGAACAATTATTGTGATACTATAAGGGAATGATTGGCAGTAATGGGAAACTGCCAGAAGGGGGGCAGGGAAGCGGGATTGGCAGTAGTGGGACTTTTCCTGGGGAAGCGGGGGGCACACCTCATTAACAAGGGTACCTGCATAATGAACATTTGTATATCTAACCCCACACATCTTTAAAATTAAAAAAAATTTAAATAAATAAATACATGCCTATCATGGCATGACTGTTGGTGATAAATGCTACAGTTATGGCATGTGTTTATAAACAAGACTGTCAATTTTCGTTGTATTAACTACAACCTATTTTAATGTTAACCATAAAGACTTTTTACTTAAAAAGATATCTTAAAAAACAAGATATTATTTTAGTGCCCTATCTATCTATATGTCTATAAAACATAGACAACTTCACCTCAACCTTTTAATATATTACTTAAATGATGATAACATGAATAGTTGGATGGTGATTTGATTATATTTCATTAAAGAAAATTACATGGACCTAACTTTCAAACATTATCCATTTTAGGAGTGATTTTTACAGAAAGAGATGCATGAGTGCATAAAGATGGGTATATACTGATTATAAATATATATCTTGCAATATACAAAAAAACTAACAACTATTCTGAAAACAAGAAATGGCTAAAGAAAATGTGGTGTCCTTCACATCCACTGAGGATACTGGCACATCTGTTGTTTTAGACATGAGGTCCTCAGGAGATTATGTAATATCTATGACTTTAAAATATCATATCAAATCATTATTGCCTTTACAATAATATAAATTGGTTATGTTAGACAAATAATAGATGTAAGGCTAGATTGTCAGATGCTTTCATTAACATAGAAACTGTATTCCCTAAGATAGGGCAGATGATTAAATAATTTACCTCTGGAAAGCAGGGAAGAAATGTTAGAAATAAATCTGTCATAAACAATCTTATATTCTTTTATATTGTTAAATTTTTTTTTTTTTTTTTGAGTTGGAGTCTCACTCCGTCGCCCAAGCTAGAGTGCTGTAACACACTCATGGCCACCCCAGCGTTGACCTGCTGGACTCAGGTGATCCTTCTGCCTCAGCCTTCCAAGTAGCCAGAACTACAGGCATATGCTATCATGCCCAGCTAATTTTTTTATTTTTATTGTAGAGATGAGGACTCACGAAGTTGCCCAGGCTGGTTTCGAACCCGTGGGCACAGGCAATCCTCCCAACTTGGCCTCCCAAAGTGCCAGGATTACAGGTTTAAGCTACCACTCCTGGCCTAAATTTTTTTAAATGACTACTTTTGGCAATAGTTTACGGCTGGTACTTTTAATCTTAAACTTAAAAAGGGAAGCAGAGTTAAAAGTAAAACATATTTTAGTTTCAGTGTGTCAAGAACACAAAAGATTAAAAAAAAAACCCTTGAATTTATCAGTTATATGTTGACCAAGTAACCTCCAAGGAAATCCTGAAGCAAGGAGTTCATTGTTCTGATTTTTGGCTTTATATTTTACCTGACTTCATCAAAATTACCCCAAATTTCTCTACCGTACAATGCATATGAGCCTCCATTGTCTTAAGATCTGTGAGCAGCATCTTTCCATGTGGTGTGGAAATAATTAGACTAAATATTAACAACTATGTTTCTTGTATATTCAGTTATGTAGTACATGGAATTGAGAAGCATCACAGCATCACAACATTAATTCTCTCTCAGCAAAATGAGAGACATATGTTAGTTAAGTGATCTTGCAAAGAAAGTGTGAAGAATTCAGTGCCAAAGTGCTTAAATACATGGGAACACTACTGCAACCTTTAAGACATGGGATTGTTTAACTTATTTTATAACAGAGAAAAAAGTATAAGTAAAATAATTTAAGCATATGCATGGAAAATATGTAAATTAAGTTAAAATAAAAATACATGAGTAACTACTCCATGACATAATTTGTTAAAAATGCCTGTGCTAGCTGGGTGCAGTGGCTCACGCCTGTAATCCTAGCACTTTGGGAGGCAGAGGCGAGAGGATTGCATCTGAGTCTGTTGGTTCGAGACTAACCTGGACAACTTGGCTAGACCTTGTCTCTACAACAAATCAAAACATTAGCCAGGCATGGTGGTGCATGCCTGTGGATTCCAGCTACTTGGAAGGCTGAGGTGAAAGGATCACCTGAGCCCAGCATGTCAAGGCTGCAGTGGCTGTGAGCATGCCACTGCACTTCAGCCTGGGCGATAGAGTTAGACTCCTACTCAAAAACAAAGACAAAAAAAAGCCTGTGCTAAAGAGAACGCACTTGACCTATTATGAAGGCATCAGTCATTAAGCACCAAGTAGTATACAATCTACCTGACAATAACCTGAAGAAATGTTTTAACCAATATTTTAACTAGTTTAATGGAATAAATTTTACTTTCTATTTAAGAATAAAATACATATAGGAAAATGCATGCACTAAGATTGTACAGCTCAATAAATTTGCATGATCCAAACACAGCAAGTAATCATCACACAGATCAAATTATAGATATTAAATATGTTCCGGAAACCATCCAGGTGTCTTATATTCATGACTATCTCACACATACCATAAAAAGAATAGAATTTCATATATAACTTCCCATGTTGTAAAAATGAAAAAAAAATTCAAATCAGTTCTCAATAATTAAATTAGAAGCAGAAACATAAAATAGTATGACTCCAAAGATCTTATGAATCATGGAGTCTCTGTTCTGAAACCCCAGTAATTAAACAGATGAGGTAAATTTGATATTTTGGATTTCATTATGGTAACTTTTAATCCAATGTGAAATTGCTTAACATTTAAAAAATTCTACATTTTTCCATTAAAGCAGAAAAGAGTTAAAACAGAAATGATAAGGATTCAATAATGTAGATGACCTTGGTGAGAGTCTCAATGAGTAAGAGGACATATCATGAAGATATTCTCCAGTAACCTTGTGAAAAGATGCACACACAGACCTAAAGACCTGGCAAGAGAATATGACATATGAATTTCAAAAGATACTGGTTTAGCAACTCACCCCTATTCTCTGAAGTGGAGGATTCTAGCCCTTCTATCTCGGCAGAACATGACAGAAAAAAAAGCAAAGACATAATCTTAGGGAGTACTCAGTAAAAATAACAAAGCACTAAAATTGGTTCCATTTCCATTAGTTAACATAGGCATGCAGTGTTCCCTTCTTTTAGCATATCACTGGTGAGATTTTTAGTACACATCACAGTTGCTTGACCCTTTCTTAATCCAATATTTTTTCCTTTTTTTATTTGTTACTCAAGAGCATATTTCCTATGTATAAATATCTGTCTACAATTATCTGTTCAATGTGAGTAAAATGAAGCAAGTCTTGTGTCATTAAGCATATTAAAGGTGCATATTACCTCGTAAGATAGGGTGTCAATGCCCTAGTCTAAGAGAAAGAAAGGCATGTTCACAGTGGCATTATGTTGTCACTGAGGGGTCACCAAATAAGCCAGGCCCTGAGAGTCTTATTTGTCCTTTTAGAGGGTCATCAACTGGACCTCAGATTGACATCTGGAATGAGTCCCTCAGCATCCTCAGACAATTATGCTCATCATCGATCCAGACAAGCACCCTCTCAACAAACAAGGATTTCCATAGCCAGGCTTATTTTGTGCATGCTTATCTAATCCATTATGAATGAAGAACAGAAAGTGTACAGTAAACATTTTACTTAGTATCTGGATAATGAAATTCTCACATACATATCATGAAAAAACTAATGACTTTGAATTCTTCTAATAAAATTGGATAAAATCTGTTGAGAAAAATGTTTAAACTCTTTAATCAACTAAAATTTTAAGGAGTAAGTTAGCATAATAATAAATGTACCTACTTTGTTAAAAGAATCCCCATTATTGTTTCTTTCTGTAATATATGGTATGATTACAGTATTAATATAAATAGAAACATCCATGTTCTGAATGTGCCAGATAAAGATCTAAAAATAAATATTTAGCACACTTGAATTTAACCATAAGATTATTTTCACCCAACACAGAATGGTGAAAAATGGAAATATGCCAATAATTTCCCCAAATTATTTAGGCTACTTCAAAAAGGTGGTTTAAACAAGAGAAAGAAACAATAATAGGAATTATTTTAACAAAGTGGGTACGCTCACAAGAAAATATATCTCCCGTACAAATATATTTTAAGTCTCTGAAATAGTGACCCTACAGACTTTGAAGTTCTGACATCACTGACTACAGAACACAAAGAATTGAAAAAATACTAAAGTAGTTGCTCACCTCTCTTCCTTGAAGTGCAACAACTTGTTCTATCTTTAGCCTGTAGCAAAACATCATGTAGAAAGTAAATCAGATGATCAAATGCACCAAATTAATTAAAAACAAAGTACAACATTGAGTCCATTATGGTTATTTATCATACAGATGTCCCAGCACTCTAGTCCTTGCTACAAACATTGGAGTTGCTTGACTTTTTGTCACCTTTGTAATTTCATTTATTTACTTGTTTCCTCCCTGAATTATCACTCTGTAAATAGCCAATTTCCTCTCTACCAAGCTATACAAATCAGTGACATAACAGTTGTCTCTTGAATGGGAAATTCTAAAGTTGTAGTTAACCACTAAAGATTTTATGAAAATACTCTGTGATGTAACAATGAAAAGTACTTGACAGTAGTATTGTGAGCTCATTTAGGAGGTCATCAGTTGGGCCAGTTATGAAAGTGTTATTTATCTTTTTCTTTTTCTTTTTTTTTTTTTTTTGAGTTGGAGTCTCACTCTGTCGCCCAGGCTGGAGTGCAGTGGCCGCTCCCGGCCACCGCAGCCTCGACTTGCTGGGCTCCGGCGATCCTTCCGCCTCAGCCTTCCAGTAGCTTGGACTACAGGCGCACACTACCACGCCCGGCTAATTTTGTAATTTATTGTAGAGATGAGGTCTAGCTTGCCCAGGTGGGTCTCGAAACCGTGGGCTCAGGCAATCCACTCACCTCAGCCTCCCAAGGCGCGGGACTACAGGCTGAGCCACCGAGCCCGGCTATCTTTTTCTAATACTATAGATGGACCTCGGCATCCATCTATAGTATCCAAGGACCCGTTTTTGTCCTTGATCCAGAGAAGTCCACTACCAATAAATAAGCATTCCTCATGCAACAACAATGCTCCTAACAACTTACCACCTGCATTCAATGTATAGCAGACATTCCAGGTGAATGTTTGACTTAACTTTAGTGAAGCTGGCTACAAAGGCAACTCCAGAAGCTTCTCAAAACCCTTATGTCTCCAGTAATACATGCAGTGATATTTCAGTGGAATAGTTGTCAATGTTGACATATTTACTCAATATGATGGAAATGAAGAGTCAAGAGTTAACTGTGAACTTGGATTATATAATTTAAAATATTATTAAAGTATATTAGGATATGACAGCAGTATACAACATGATACTGCTTTCATCTGATTGGTTTCTAGTCCCTACCCAGAGCAGATACATGTTCATGTTAGACTCATAGGATTATTACCCCACACTCTTCTGTTTCATCCGGCCAGGAGCGACATGATCTCAACACAATCCACATCCAGGTTAGCCAGTTCTACTTCACAAATTCTTGCCTTCATTAACTTGAAAATGCTCCAGAATACCTGGATTAAAAAAAACCCTCAGTTGTCACTGTTATTGTACAAAATATATTTCTTTTCAGAAACTGTGTAAAATCTCTCAATAAAAGGATGCTTTCTAAATTTTCCTAATTTGCTGATTTTCCAACATCTTAATTTTGTTTAATACATCATCATTTGCTGGAACAAAAATGTATTAATAGCAAATAATTTAAAATATGAAATAGATAAATGTATATGAATCATACATGTAAATATTAACCACTCTATCCATCAAAGAAACTAATTATCAGTAATAATTATTGGTGACAGGCTCAAAATACACTAATAAAGTTGTTAAATTTTAAATCAAGATATCTTAAGATATCTGAATAATCAAGGTACTATTGATGATATATAAGACATGCACACATAGCAATATATAAACATTTATAAAGACCAACATGTAGATGGTATAACATTAAACCTATTGTTCAGTTCTAGATCAACTTAACTTGTGAAATTTGAGAGATTATTTTTCATTAGTCTCCAGATACTGTCTGAAAACAAAACAAAAGCATAATGAAAAATCATTCTCCATTCTTATTCTACTCAAAATATCTGATATACAGTAAATAAAAATGAGAAAAGATGAAGCAAAAAGTAGAATATATATTTCTTGTAAACTAATAGGCAGATAACCCATATTTTGAAAACAGCAAAGAAAAAAATTTAAATCTATTATAAGCAATGCATAGAAGATGATGGCAAGAATGTGCTGATAGATAGTAGATTTTATACGGAAAATGGAAATTATAAAAATGAACAAAAGAGTATTCTAGAAAGTAAAATAATATATTTAACCAAAAAGATTTTAGATAACTGATATATACCACAACATGAATGAGACTAAAAACATTAAGCTAAGTAAAAGGAATAGAAACAGAAAAAACTATATGATCCCATTTATATAAAATTTCTAGAAAAGGCAAATCTATAGAGGCAGAAAACTAGTTAGTGTGTGATCTGGGTCTAAGGAACTTTTAGGGAATGATGGAAATTTTCTAAAACTGGATTGTGTGGATGAACGTACAACGATAAACATTTACTAAAAAATCACTGACTTGTGCACTTAATGTATGTAAGTGTTATGGTATTTAATCAAAACTCCAAGTGCCCATGCTGTCAGAGATAAGATAGACAAGTGGGACCTCATCAAAATGAAAAGCTTCTGCAAAGCAAAAGAAAGCATCAAGAGAATGGAGAGACAGCCCACAGAATGGGAAAAAAATATTTGCCAGCTGTACATCTGACAAAAGCCTAACATCCAGGATCTACAAGGAACGCAAATGTGCCAAAAGGAAAAAAGCAAACAGCAAAAGGCATAAATAGACACTTCTCAAAAGAAGATATATAGGCAGCCAACAGACACATGAAAAAATGCTCAATGTCACAAATCATCAGAGAAATGCAAATCAAACCCATATTGAGAAACCACCTAACCCCAGTAAGAATGGCCATCATTAATAAGCAAGAGATGATGGTGAGGATGCGGAGAAAAAGGAACATTTCCACACTGCTGGTGGGAACACAAACTAGTGCAACCTCTTTGGATAACAGTGTGGCAATTTCTGAAAGAACCTGACATTGACTTTCCATATGACCCAGCAATCCCCCTACTGGGAATATACCCAGAGGAACTCAAATAATTCTACAAAAAGATACCTACACACACATGTTTATTGCAGCACTATTCACAATAGCAAAAACATGGGACTAACAATGCTGCCCATCAAAACTGGACTGGATAAAAAGAGGGACAAACATATGGACTTTGCAGCAGCTTGGATGGATTTAGAGTCTATCATACTCAGTGATCTATCACAGAAACAAAGAACAGAGTATCACATGTTCTCACTCACAAGCAGACCTTTACCATAGTACTATAAGAAAGGGATTGGCAGTAGCAAGATACTGCCAGGGTGTTGGGGGGACACAACATCAATATGGGTACCTGATCTCAAGCCAGGTGGAGACCAAAGGGAGGACCAAATTTTACTTGTGTGATGACCACTTGTATACCTAATCCTGAATTGTACTCCACATATTTAAAATAAAATTTAAAAAATTTATTAAATAAAGTACTCCCTCGATAAGAATGTTAAGCAAAAGGCATTAGATAGGTTTAACAGTGGAATAAATGCTTCTAAAAATAAGTACCAGAGGCCTTGGAGAGAAGCCAAAAGAATGATTCAAGCTTAAGCACAATTGTAAAAAACAAGCAAGCCCACAAAAATCCTAAACACCTCCCAAATGAGAAAGAGAATCAAGGAACTAATTATATTAAGTGGTCAAAAATATGTCTAATTAGTGTCCTAGAGGAAAACAGGAAGTGAGTACAGCAGAAAATTTTTGAAAAAGCAATGGCTGGAAATTTATCAAATTGTATTGTATTTTTTAATATATTTTTTATTTTAAATATGTGGGATACAATTCAGGATTAGGTTCATTATGCGGGTATCCTTGTTGATGAGGCGTGCCCTCTCTCCCCTGGCAGTTTCACACTACTGCCAATCCCTTTTTTGTAGTATTACAATAGTTGTTCAGGGTCCGCTTATGAGACACTCGGTTCTTTGTTTCTGTGATAAGTCACTCAGTATTATAGCCTCTAAGTCCATCCGAGTTGCTTCAAAGTTCATAATTTTGTCCTTCTTTATGGCTGTGTAATATTCTATTGTGTATATGTACCACATTTAAAAAAATCCAGTCCTCTTTTGATGGGCAGCATGGTTGGTTCCATATTTTTGCTATTGTAAATAATGCTGCAATAAACTTGCAAGTGAAGGTATCTTTTTCATAGAGTAATTTGAGTTTCTCTGGGTATATTACCAGTAGGGGGATTGTGGGATCACATGGGAGATCGATTTTTAGATTTTTTAGGACTCGCCACACTTTTCCACAGAGGCTGCACTAGTTTACACTCCCGCCAACAATGTAGAAGTGTTCCCTTTTCACCGCATCTTCTGCAGCATCTGTTGTTTTTTGAGTTATTGTTGATGGCCATCCTGACTGGAGTTAGGTGGTATCTCAGTGTGATTTATAGACCAATGGAACAGGATAGAGATTCCAGATGCAAAACCTCAATTTCTCAACCAACTCATCTTTGACAAAGCCTCCACCATCAACTACTGGGTAGAGGAGAATCTATTCAGTAAATGATGTTGGGAAAAATGGCTGACCACATGCAGGAGATTAAACAAGACCCTTACCTATCAACATACATAAAAACCAACTCTAAATGGACCAGAGACTTAACATAAAACCTCAAATTATAAGAACCTTAGAAAATGCAGGACATACCCTTATGGAAGTTGGAACTGGCATCCAATTCCTGAGCAAAACCCGAAACGCACGGGCCTTAAGAGATAAGATAGACAAGTAGGACCTCATCAAACTGACAAGCTTCTGCAAAGCAAAAGAAACCATTGAGGGAGCGGGAGGCAGCCCACAGACTGGGAAAAAAATATTTGCCAACTGTATATCTGACAAAGGCTTAACATCTAGGATCTATAAGGAACTCAAACGTACTGAAAAGAAAAAAACAAACAGCCCCATTACAAAGTGGGCAAAAGATATGAATAGACACTTCTCAAAAGAAGACATGAGGAGCCAACAGATACATGAAAAAATGCTCAGCCTCACTAGTCATCAAAGAAATGCAAAATCAAATTGGATTTTAAAGAAACAATTCCAAAATATAAGCAACACCGTGACCTCAAATAATATAATTAAGGTCAAAAATTT
>CAUYQG010118554.1:0-27553 GCA_963574415.1 Tarsius wallacei | reverse complement strand
TATTGGCCTGTAGTTCTCTTTTTTTGTTGGGTATTTCCCTGGTTTGGGTATCAATGTGATGTTAGCTTCGTAGAATGTTCTGGGGAGGGTACAATCTTTCTCGATCGCCTGGAATACCTTCAGTAGGATTGGTATGAGCTCCTCCTTAAACGTCTTGTAGAATTCTGCTGGAAAGCCATCTGGTCCAGGGCTTTTTTTTGTAGGTAGTTTTTTTATTACGTAGTCAATTTCCTTGATTGTTATTGGTCTATTTAGGGTCTCAATTTCTTCTTGTTTCAACCTGGGCAGGTTATGTGATGACAGAAAGACCTCCATTTCCTTGAGGTTTTCAAATTTGTTTCCATACAGGTGTACATAGTAGTCTCTAATAATCTTTTGTATTTCTTCAGGGTCCAATGTGACTTCGCCTTTTGTGTTTCTGATTGTGCTTATTTGAATTTTTTCTCTTTTTTTTCTTGGTCAGTCTAGCAAGGGGACCATCAATCTTGTTTATCCTTTCGAAGAACCAACTTTTTGTTTCATTGATTTTTTGTATTATCCTTTTGTCTTCTATGTCCTGGATTTGGGCTTTTATTTTGGTGATCTGAATTCTTCTGCTGATACTAGGGTTTTTGTGATCTTGCTTTTCCAGTTTCCTCAGGTGGCTTGTTAGGCTGTTGCTTTGTGATCCTTCCATCTTCTTCATATGGGCTTGTAGTGATATAAGTTCCCCTCTTACTACAGCTTTCAAGGCATACCAGAGATTATGGTAAGATGTTTCTTCATTTTCATTTGTTTCCAGGTATCTTTTGATCTCTGTTTTGATTTCATCATTGACCCAGGAGTTGTTTAGCGTCATGCTATTTAGTGTCCATGTCTTTGTGGGTTTTGGGGGAACCTTGTTGGTGTTAATTTTTTTTTTTATTCCGCGGTGGTCCGAGAAGGTGCATGGTAAGATTTCGGTGCTTTTAAATTTGCTTATGCTTGATTATGGCCAAGTATGTGGTCGATGTTAGAATACATTCCACGTGGTGATGAGTAGAATGTGTATTCTGTGGTCTCTGGGTGGAGTGTTCTGTAGGTATCGATTAAGTCCATTTGCTCAAGAGTCACATTGATGTTCCGGATCTCATTGCTAATTTTTTGTCCCGATGATCTGTCTAGTGTTGTGAGTGGGTATTAAAGTCCCCAGTTATGATGGTGTTGGAGTCGATATCTTTCTTTAGTTTTCCCAGAAGCCGCTTTATGAAAGTTGGCGCTCCTATGTTGGGTGCATATATGTTTATGATAGATATTTGTTGTTGATGGAGCAAACCTTTTATCATTATGTAGTGGCCCTCTGTATCTTTTTTAATTTTTGATAGTTTAAATGGTATTTTGTCTGAAATTAGGATCACGAGTCCTTCTTTCTTTTGTGTTTCATTCACCTGAAAATTTGTTTCCCATCCTCTTACTTTGAGTCTGTGCTTGGCCTTTCTAGTGAGATGGGTCTCTTGAAGGCAGTATATTGTTGCCTGATGGTATTTTATCCATTTTGCCATTCTATGTCTTTTCAGTGGTGCATTTGTCCATTCGTATTCAGGCTAATTATTGAAATGTGAGCGTTCATCCCTGTCATAGTGTTCTTGTAGAGTTTTTGTTCTTCTGCTTGGTTTTTTGTCTTTGTTTTGGTTTTGGGTATGGTTCATTTGTGTTTTATTCTTTTTCCTGTACTCTTGTGAAGAATGTTGTTCTTTTTTCCTTTTCTTCTGTGTTTAGTACTTTTTTAAGTATTTCATGTAGGGGTGGTCTGGTGACAGCATAGGTTCTTAGAGATTGGATATCTGGGAAAGATTTTAATTCTCCCTCACTGATGAAGCTTAACTTGGTGGGGTAGGTTATCCTTGGTTGAAATTGTTTATTTTTTAGGACTTTGAACATAGGGCTCGAAGCTCTCCTAGCCTGCAGGGTTTCTGTAGAAAAATCTGCTGCTATTCTAACTGGTCTTCCATAGTAGGTGATCTGGCCTTTTTCTCTTGCTGCCTTCAGGATTTTTTCTTTTATACCTATTTTGTTTAGGTGGACTATTATGTGTCTAGGAGTTGATCTCCTCATTTGTTGTCTTGCAGGGGTTCTCTGAATCTCTTGTGTTTGAATTTTTGCGTCACTGATTAGATGGGGGAAGTTTTCTTGAATGATCTCATGAAAGGCTTGTTCCAGTGTGGACTTTGTCTCTCTTTCTGATTCTGAAAGGCCAATTAATCTTAGGTTCAGTCTCCTGAAGTAATCGCTCATCTCTTGAAGGTTTTGCTCTGCCTTTTTGAGCTTGCTTTCTGTGTTTTTAAAAGTTTGGATTAGTTCTGTATTTTCATCCTCAAGCTCCGAGATTCTTTCTTCTGCTTGGGTAATTCTGCTTTCCATGCTTGTCATTTTGTTATGTATTTCATTCACAGTATTCTTTATTGCTGTTATCTCGGTTATCAGCTAGTTCCTAGTTTCTTCTTGACTCTCCTCAATTCTTTTTAATCTCTCCATTATTGTCTTGATATCTAAATTTGTAGTTTGAAACCAATCATTTTGGGGCTCTTCATTGTTTGCATTCCGAAGTCAGTTTTCTCAGTGTCTGCCTTGCCAGGGGTCTGGGAGAGTCCCATATTCTTCTTTTAGTTTTTCTTCATTTGCGTAGATTTCTCTTTCTCTCCTCCTTTCCTTACCCTTCTTTAATTCTGTTTTTCAAGGAAGGTGGGGTTGCTTTTGCTTCACTTGTGCAATCACCTGTTCTTCCTTATAAGGGTCCTCTGGCTTTGTTCACTTTTGAGGTTGGAGTGTGGGCTGTGTGCTGTACTCTTTGCAGTTTTGAGGTTTAGTTGAGGGGAAAGCTGTGATTCAGAATCTGTATGCCGATTCCAGTATCCCCCTATCAGTGTATGAGCCCACTGGAACCTATTTCCCAGCGTCTTACAATCTTTCTGTGCAGCAGAATGTAGGTTTGGTCCCTCAGCCTCCCAAGGCGTAAGATTACTTTGATGATTTCAATTTTTTAAATTTGTCAAAGTGTGTGTTATGGCCCAGAATGTTGTCTATTTTGATGAATATTTCATGTGAACTTGAGAAAAATGTGTAATCTGTTGCTGTTGGATGAGGTGGTCTAAAGATGTCAATTACATTCAGTTGATTGATAGTGCTGTTGAGTTCAACTATGTCCTTGTTGATTTTCTGCATTCTAGATCTGTTCATTTTTGATAGATAGGTTTTAAAGCCTCCAAATATAATAGTGTTTTCATCTATTTCTCCTTACCATTCTATCAGTTTTTACATCATGTAGTGTGATGCTTTCTTGTTGGGTACATACACATTAAGGATTGTTATGTCTTCTTGGAACATTTACTTCTTTGGCCCCCTTTCCTTTATGTAATGTCTCTCTTGATTTTTGATAACATTTCTTGCCCCGAAATTTTCTCTGTCTGAAATTAATATAGTGACTCCTGCTTTCTTTTGATTACTTTTTGCATGGTATATCTTTTTCTATCCTTTTACTTTTTCATGTATATGTGTCTTTACATTTAAAGTTTATTTCTTGTACGCAACATATAGTTGGGGTTTTTTTAATTCACTTTCACATTCTCTGTTTCTTACTTGGAATATTTAGATTATTGATGTTGAAAGTGATTACTGATATAGTTATATTAATAGTTACTATTTTCTATGTGTTACCCTTGTTCTTTGGTCCTTTCTTGTGTTCCACATTTTTTGCCTTTTGTGCTTTTAATTGAGCATTTTATGAGATTTTATTACTCTCCTTTTTTAGCATATCAATTATGTTTCTTTTTTAAAAAAGCTTTTTTTAGTTGTTGCCCTGGAGTTTGCAATATACATTTACAACTCATCCAAGTCCACTTTCAAAAAATACTATACCACTTTGTGGGTAGTGCAAGTACTTTATAATAACAAAAACATTCCTAATTCCTCTGTCCCATCCCTTGTGCCATTGCTGATATACATTTTACTTACATACACATAAGCACAATCAAATATACTGTTGCTAATATTATTTTGAGCAAAGTGTTACCTCCTATATTAATTAACAATAATAAAAATAAAAGTTTTTCTTTTACTTTCACTTAGTCATTCTGTGACACTCTTGCTATTTTTGTGTAAATCTGAATGTGTTACCTGCATCATTTTCCTCTTCACTGAAGAAATTTTTAAAACATTTCTTGCAAGGCAGGTCTACTTGCAACAAATTCCCTCAATTTTTGTTTCTCTGAGAAAGATTTTATCTCTCCTTCACTTTTGAAGGATAATTTTACAGGGTACAGAATTCTAGGTTAATTTTTTTTCTCTCAACACTTTAAATATTTCACTCTACTGTTATATCATTCTACTGTCTTCATGCCTGCACAGTTTCCAAAGAGAAGTCAAATATAATTCTTATATTTGCTCCTTTACAGGTGATATTTTTTTCTTCTGACTTTTTCAAGGTATTTTTTCTTTTATCTTTGACTTTCTGCAGTTTGTGTAAACTATGCCAGGTGTAGTGCTTTTGGCATTTATCCTGCTTGGGGTTCTCTGAGCTTCCTGGATCTGTAGTTTCATGTCTGATATTAATTTGGGGCAAATTCTCAGTTAATTATCATTCCAAATGTTTCTTCTGTTTCCCTCTCTCTTTATTTTACTTCTGGTATTCCCATTATACTATTTATATCTTTTGTCGTTATTCCACAGTTCTTGAATATTCTCTTCTGGTCCCCACCTCCCCACCACCACTCTCCCCAGTCTTTTTTCTCTCTGTTTTTCAGTTTGGGAAGTTTCTGTTGTCATATCCTCAAGCTCAGAGATTTTTTCCTTAGCTGTGTCCAGTCTACTAATGAGCCCATTAAAGTCATTCTATGTTACAGTGGTTCTTTTTGTTTTTAATCTCTAGCATTTCCTTTTGGTTCCTTTTAGAGTTTCTATCTCTCTGCCTACATTGTCCATCTGTTCTCACTTGCTGTCTTCTTCCATTAAGTCCCTCAACAGAATAATCATGGGTTTTATAAATTTCTGGTCTGAGAATTCCAACATTCTTGCCGTATCCAAGTCTGATTCTAACACTTATTCATTCTCTTCAAACTGTATTTTTTGCCTTTTAGTATACTTTGTAACTTTTTGTTGAAAGGCGGACACTGGGGGGCGGATGCACACCTCATCAACAAGGGTCCATACATAATGAACATTTGTATACCTAACCCTAAATTGTACCTCACATCTTTAAAATAAAATAAAAAGAAGGGTGGACATGATATACTAGGTAAAAGAACTGATGTAGATAAGCCTTTAGTAATGTAGTGGTAAGGCATGGGGGAAGAGAAAATGTCTATAGTGCCATGATTAGGTCTCAGACTTTAGTGATGATGTGCTCTGGACTGTGAATTTCACCAGTACTTCTCTGCCCCTGCCTCTCTCCCACCCCCTACCCCCACCCCCACCCAGTCACCATTATGCTGGACAGGATGGCTAGAGTGATCAGGAGTTGGGTATTTACCTTCCTTTTGTCATCAGGCTCTAATAAAACCCCAGCAAGTTAAGCTCTGGTATAATAACTTCTCTTAGAGTAAGACTTATTAAGAACAGAGTGCTTTGGGCCAAGTGTGGTGGCTCACACCTGTAATCCCAGCACTTTAGAAAGCCACAGCAGGAGGATCCTTTGAGCCCAGGAATTCAAGACTAGCCTACGCAACATAAAGAGACTTTGTCTCTACAAAATTTTGAGGCAGAAGGATCACCTGAGCCCAAGAGATAGAGGCTGAGGTGAGCCCTGAATGACAGAGCGAGACCTTGACTCAAAACCAAAAAAGAACAAAGTGCTTTGGAATATTTCAAGCTTGTTCCTTTTCCCCTCCCCCTGCTAGAAGCCTGATATTCACTATGAAGCTCCTGGAGGTAAAACTCTCAAAAGTGTGAGCCCTGGACTTTCCCAACTGAGCCTGAATCAATTCATCAGAGTTCCGGTTTTTCTCCCTGGGCACTGTTTCCTGTGGAGGTTTTTGCTCATGGGTTTCTGTCTGCAGATTTCCGTTCTGGAAATTTGTTCTTCTCTCTATCTGCCGGTTGATCTCTCCAGTGTTGAGGGCAGCAGTTTGACCTGTAGCCTCACTTCTCTGACAGATCTAATAAGAGTTGTTGATTTTTCCATTTCTTTAGCCCTTTACTTGTTAGTACTGAATGACTACTTCTAAAGCTCCTTACTTGCCAGCTGGGAAGTCCCACATTAGGTGTTAAATTACTAGTGGTAATTTACAAAGCAACAATAGACCACGTTATGGGTTCAAGGAACAGACATTGTCCATTTCCATGGAATATGTTAATAGATCATTTTCCTTTGCAAGCGAAGTGTCAAAATGCCTATTTGTCTCAGTACTTTCTTGGGGAAAATGCATAGAGAGAGAAGCAGTGTTTCATTCAAATCTTCACTGTTCCACAGTATGCTCCAGGGTGTGGGAATTGTGCATCTAAAAGACAACAAGAAGCAAACCAGAGAGCCAGGGCCTAAGGCAGACAATGAGGAAAACAGCCCTGTTGCTGGCCTGAGCAATTTCATGTGAATTAGAACATACTTTTCCTTTAGTGAAGGATGCTATGGAAAAAGTAAGTGATTTTTTTCATGGATAGCATCTTGTCTATTTCAACTAAACAGAATCATTCAAATGTCTACAAGTTTGTACATATACACATATTTACATGCACACCCAGGCACCAATGATCACACACACATATGGTCATGCACATACATGATCATACAAGCACAGACACACACTCATAACACACACTCACAATCACACAATTACACACACATACCTATCATCACACACACCAATGAGCATACACACAATCGCATATACCTATGATTACACACAGCCATTATCATACACACATCCGTCATGACACACATATGCATGATCACATACACCCATGATCACATACATACACCTGTGATCACACACATCCATAATTACACACACAATCACACTATGCTCTCACACACACTCATGATCACACACTCACTCACCCCTGCACATACACTAGATCAGTCAGAGAGTCCAGCAGAAAACAGATCGGACACTTGAGCTGGGTCCTTCAGGAGACTTAACAATGAGATTGTTTACTAGGATGTGGGCAGGGTTGAAAAAGACCAATGGTGGGGTATAGTCACATGACCTGGACCAGCCAAGGTAAGGGCCACTGTCACCCTTGGATTGAGAGAAAACAAGGGGGAACTGTGACCTGAGCCCGGGTGGGAGAGGCAGGAGAGCATCCCGTAGGGCGCATGTGCCCTGGCCCCCAGAACTTCTGACTATGATACCCCATGTAGATGGCATTACACCTTCCACCACATACGGCAAAGGGAACTTAAGGTGGCAGGGGAAATTTGGGTTGCTAGTCAGCTGCCTTTAAAATAGGAAGATTATTCTGGATTATCTTCAAACGGTAACATGACCAGTGACCCCAGCCCCTCTTCTCTTCCCAGTCTTTGCCAGAGCAGAGATGCGAGCACACCTGACATCCTGATGCTGCTGGCTGTGAAGATGGAGGAGGTGCCATGAGTAAGGCAGTGCAGGCGGCCTCTAGAAAGCAGAAAGGCAAGACATCAGCTCTCCCCTAGAGCTTCCGGAAAGGAGCCCACCCTGCCAGCACCTGGACTTTAGCATAGTGAGACCTGTGTTGTGCTTCTAGCCTATTCAACTATAAGGTAATACATGCACATAGTTTTGAGCCACTAAGTTTGTGGCAGTTTGCTAAAGCAGCCCTAGAAAATTAACACTAAGAGAGTAGCCAGAGAAGAGGATCACCCTGCAGTCCTTTATGGAGAGTGGAGGTGGAGACATGACAATCCCACAGGGAGGGAGCCAATCAGGAACAAACACATTAGACTCTCCTTGTCAGACTCTCTCTCCTCCACTCTCATCTCCCACCAGTGGCTTCAACCCTGAGGCTCATCTAGAAAGGCAAAATGAAGGGCACCTCTCTCTCTCTCTCTCTCTCTCTCTCTCTCACACACACACACCCCTCTGCTGTTCCCTCTGCTGAAGGTAAATTCTGTTTCCTTAAGTCAGAAAATCCTCATGGTACTCAATTTTGAAGTGAGGATAAAAGGGAATTAACTGTGTCCTTTTTTCAAGGTTAAGTAGCAAATAATCTCTCCAGGTCAAGGACCAAAAGCTGTATAGGGGCTAAGATCTGTCAGTCAGCTCAGGCCGTCATAACAAAACACCACAGACTGAATGGCTCAAACAATACGACTTGCTTTTCCCACAGTTCTGAAGGCTAGGATCCAAGAGCAAGGTGCAGGCTTGTAGTGTCCTGGTAAGGGCTCTTCTGGCTTGCAGACAGCTGACTCCTTGCTATGTCCTCACTTGATAGAGAGAGAACACACATGAGTGGAAAGGAAGAAGGGAGAAACAGAGGGAGGGAGGGAGAGTGAGCAATGTGGTGTCTCCTCTTTAAAAACAAAAATCCTGTGGAATCATGACCCCACCCTTATGACCTAGTTTCACCTATATTTCTTCCTTACTTTAAATTCAGACACACTGGGAGTTCAGGCTTCAATGTATTAATCTGGGGACACAACTCAGTCCACAAAATAAGCCCCTTTAACGGACTCTTGCATGCAAAACATGAGAAAGCCAGGGCACACAAAACAAGTAGGAAACTGAGGGTCCTGGCCCCAGATACCCACTGGCCAGTCAGGAAGCCTTGGAAATACTGCTGCCCAGACCACCCAGAACAGAGCACTCTCCATTCCTGGCATCCCTGGACTCAGAAGTGTTGCTCTCCATAACTTCCCACACCCGTTAGAGCCCTTCACACTGAGTGGTACTTAATAGTTTACTGCTAAATCAGAAATAGAGTAAGTTAGTTACCTATTCTGCTGTTAAAAAAGACAGCCAAGATTTTGATTCTATGTAGATGGTGGAGGACATCAAAGATGAGAGCCTTCCAATAAAGGCTGACATCAGTCTGAACACAAGTAATGGTATGTTTTTATTCACATGCAAAATTAGGCTCTGATGGGTATCACAGAAATAAGATCTAGGCCCAGAGCATCTGTGCATGAATAAACTCCCTGAGAAGGGTTTAAGGTTAGGGTGACCATACGTGAGATTTACAAACTGAGGGCACCACAGTCATTTTGCCCTGGTCCCTGGTGAAGTCAGACATTCTTAGCCTCTGCACATATCTGTCAAGGGAACCCAGTGGGTGATTCCATGATGCTGAATTTCCCTCATTTCCACGGTGACTGCGTTGCCCAGTTTTCCTCTGACCTTGCTGGAAAAGCCCCACCTACAAAAGATACAAAGGAGATTTTTCTCCCTCTACATAACAGAGAATGCTTACACAAAGGCATCAATACCTGTTTCACATCTCTGGCACTTCCTGCTAGAAAACTGAACGAGCCCACAATAGTGCCATACATGAAAGACCAAAGACGGTCCCTTGTATCTTTGGGCTCCCCTGCTGCAGAGAAGTTTAAGGTTTAACTCCCTGAAGTGACAGCCTAGGGACTGCAGTCTCTATGATTCCTATCTGCTCAGTGCTCCAACCCAATGAGATAAGAAAAACAGATAAGTAGGGTGTGGTATCACACACATGTAATTCCAGCACTTTGGGAGGCCAAAGTAGGAGGATTACTTGAGCCCAGGAATGGGAGACCAGCCTGGGCAACATAGCAAGATCTTGTCTTTACAAAATAATAATAATAATAATAATAAATCAAAAAATCAGCCAGGTGTAGTGGTGCACACCTGTAGTCTCAGCTACTTTGGAGGCTGAGAATGGGAGGATTGCCGAAGCCCAGAAGGTCAAGGTAAGCCATGATCGTGCTACTGCACTCTAGCTTGGGTGATAGAGTGACACCTCAACTCAAAAATTAAAAACAAAAAGAAAAATAGATAGTATTGTTATCACCCCTGCTTTTCAGATGAATAAACAAAGACTAAGAGAAGCTGTATAACTTGCCCAAGACAAAAGAACTGAGCAGAACTGAGACTTGCCTCCACCTTTTCTGATTACAAGTCCATTGTCCTATCTGCTATACCAGCCTAGTCTTTGGGAAACTAAGTACTTCAAGAATTCTTCCAAAGGGAAACAGAAATCTGCCTTTTTCCTACAGGCCTTACTGAGCTATACACAGAACCCATTAAAAAGTTACAAAATGTATTGACACTGGTGATTTGCTTCAAAAAAGTTGTTTAATATTCATCTGGAATCCTTAAACTTGATGGAAACTTAAACTTAATCCCATGGCTTTTTTTTTTTCAGTTTTAGTTTTCAGTTTTATTTAATTTTTTAAATTTTATTAGAGAGATGTGGGAATGTAACTGAGTCAGGATTAGGTACATAAGGAATCTACGTGCAGGTGAAGTCTGGGCCTCTAACTGGTCCTCATTTCCCCTGGTTTAGGACCAGGTACACTTCGTGTTGTTACATGCCTCCTCCTCCCCTGGCAGTGTTCTGTGACTGCCAATCCCTCCCTAGTGCTCTTGTAATTAATGTTCGGGTTCCACTTATGAGTGAGAACATGTGGTATTTGGTTTTTGGTTGCTGTGACAGATCACTAAGTATAGATCTCCAAGTCCATCCAACTTGCTGTGAAGTCTATAATTTTGTCTTTCTTTATGGTTGCATACTATTCCATCATGTATATGTACCACATTTTCCACCAATAACAACCACTGGTGAGAGGAGACCTTATTTAGCAAATGGCACTGGGAAAACTGGCTGACCACGTGCAGAAGAATGAAACAGAATCCCTACCTATCACCATATACAAAAATCAGCACTAAATGGATCAAAGAACCAAATGTAAACCCTCAGACTATAAGAATCCTAGAAGAAAATACAGGAAACACTCTTAAGTACACAGGAGTAGGCAACTAATTCCTGATCAAATCCCCAAAGGCATATGCCATAAATAATAACAGACAAGTGGGACCTCATCAAACTGAAAAGCTTTTGCATAGCAAAAGAAACCATCAAGAGAGCAGGGAGACAATTCATAGAATGGGAAAAAATATTTAATTGTATATCAGTTTTAATTTCTAATACTGTAAATATTGATAGATATAACCCATATAAACAATCATTATTTGGGGTCCTAAGTAATTTCTGAGAATGTAAAGGGGTTCTGAGATGAAAATGTCATACTTTTCCAAATTAAAACTGAGAAATTTTAAAAATATGTATTTTAAATTCATTTAAAATAACGAACAAATATGTTGCATGTAACATAAAGCACTTTTATTTTATTTTATTTTATTTTTTTTTTTTTTGAGTTGGAGTCTCACTCTGTCGCCCAGACTGGAGTGCAGTGGCTGCTCCCAGCCACTGTAGCCTCGACCTGCTGGGCTCCGGTGATCCTTCTGCCTCAGCCTTCCAAGTACCTGGAACTACAGGCGCGCGCTACCATGCCCGGCTGATTTTTTGATTTATTGTAGAGATGAGGTCTCGCTTGCCCAGGCGGGTCTCAAACCCGCGGCCTCAGGCAATCCACTCACCTCAGCCTCCCAAAGGCGCGGGATTACAGGCTGAGCCACCGAGCCCGGCTAGGTAATACTTTTTAAATTTGCATCTCCTATGTCTGTCAGCTGGGCTCTGTTGATTTTGTTATTAATTGCAGTTTATCTGTTGGAGAAATTGTGTCACTCATCTCTGAGAGCTGATTACACCTCTGTAATACTGTATTGTTTAACCTATTCATCTCTGGCCCCTTTATTTCCTATAAGCTGCTTGTTGTTAAGAGCTAAAGAAATTTGATCTAGTTTGGGATCAGTGATTTTTTTTTCCCCCCTGCAAGAATGTTTCATAGGTGATATTCATATATCTAATTGTCTCTCTTAGTGGCATTAAAACTAATCAGTGGGTTTAGGTCCTGTCAGTCTCTGATCCATCCATTGTAAAGTTCCCTTGAGCATTTCACCTGATAGTTTTAGCTGCTGTTGACACATTCATGCCTAGATTTCATGAGAGGGCCATAAAATAGCAACATGCAAATCCCATCATTTCTTCGTTTAATTAGCTGGAATCCATCTAAAGACAGCTTTCCCGTATCAGCTGTTTGGTTAGCCTAGGGAACAGATCTTACTGGAAATACAGGAAAACTGCTTCTTCTTCCTTTTTCTTTATTTGACAATTTTTAAAATAATGAATTTTACTTCTCTAAACAGATATTGCTCTTTGGAACTTTCATTTTTAAGTGTGAATTCATGGATTTTTAGCATTGTTGGAGAAGGTGGTTCCCCCATGACCACCTCAGGTTGGATGACGTACTAGGAAGCCTGTTTTCCCAGAGCACAGCACTCAGGTACCATTCAGCATTGTTAGCACCAAACCCTAATGCCCAAGGAAAGGAATAGAATTGATAGAGTTATGGTCAAAGGAAAATATTGCTTTACTTGTGTAAGGAAAAAGGAAAAGGAAAATCTTGATTCACTTGGACTAATCTCATTAAGTTTTTATCCCTAATTTATACTTGTTTCTCCAGAAGCTCTAAACTCCCATGTCACTCCCATACCCTTCTACAATATCTGCTGTTCTGTCTTCATCTCCCAGTCTTCTCCAACTTTTAAAACTCTTCACCTGTGTCTTCTGGGAGTCCTCTATATCCACAACCTATTTGAACCTTCTTGTCACCTTCCTCTAACCAGAACTGGCTCTGAAGGGCACTGGTGCCCTTTGGTCCTTCTATAACCCTATTGGGAGAATACAATGGCTGAGAGCCATTGTAGCACTAGGACTGGAGGTGAGAGATCTCTTGCTTCTCATGCCTCTTCTATTTGAGGGACTATGCTCCCTCAAAAACATCAGCTTTAAATCTCATGTATCAAAACGAGGTTCTACATTCCTCAACATTCCAAGCACCCAGCTCACTGTCACCTCTCTAGAGTCCCCCATCCTAGTTGGGAAGGATTTCAGTATTTATGGTAATTCTTCCAGCACCTTGTCTCTCTGTTCTTCCTGTGGTCCTGTTCATCTTCTCACAGCTCCCACTCCCATGATGCCTAGACTTTCTCTACACTTGTAACTCCCCTATAATGTTAATTTTAAGAAAACCTTCTCTTTTACGGGGTTTGGAGTGGACCAAAATATGGAGATGATTGATTAGTTGAAGAGTGCAGGGTGAAGTCATGGAACAGGGAAATGAAGAAACTGTATTCTTCTCATGTTGATTCAGCTCCTCTGTAGGGGTCTTCAAACTGGTTGGCGTCAGCTAGTCCACTGGAAGTCAGGATCTGAAAAACATCTTAAGCAATTCTTAAACAAAAGCCTTATGATTCTAACATCAGAAATCCTATCTATAAGAGCAGTGGGGATACAAATAGTCAGTGTGTATTGCTGTGTGACTTTCAGTTAACAAGGATGTGGGCCAAAGTGCACCCTGATTAATGCATAATTATAACTATATTTTTTTGGCTGGGCGTGGTGACTCATACCTGTAGTCCCAGCACTTTGGGAGGCCAAGACTGAAGAATTGCTTAAGCCCAAGAGTCCAAGGCCAGCCTAGCCAACACAGCAAGACCACGTCTCTGCAAAAAAAACCCAAAAAACAAACAATTAGCCAAGCGTGACACACACCTACAGTTTCAGTTACTTGGGAGGCTGAGGCAGGAGGATTGCTTGAGCCCAGGAGTTTGAGACTGTGGTGAGCCATGATTGTGCCACTGCACTCTAGCCTGGGCCACAGAGTGAGATTCCCAACTCAAATACTAAAAAAAAAAAAGTACATTAAATGACTATATTTTTGTTGAGAATTTTTATTAACCCCGTGAGGACAGCTTCATAAGAGTTCTGGGGCCCATTTTGTTCTCTGCTGTAACCCTAGCATCTACATAATATGCCTAGCTCATGGTAGGTGTTCAATAAATATAATTAAAATGATCATCTTGAATAATATAAAATTGAAGTCTGAATACCTTTCATTTTTGTTTTCAAAATGCGGGATAATATATTGTATCACTCAAGAAAATTGTGCTTATGTTTTTAAAAAAATTATTCACTTTTTAGGTCAATATGGGAAATATTCAGCTCAGCTTTTTAAAAAAAAACAGAAAAATAAGAATAGCTGCACTAATGAAGTGATTGTTGTGTGCCATGTGATCAGGGGATCTCATGGAATCCTCTCCCCAGCTCTTTACTTGAGGTAGCTTCTGTTATTACTCTTTTTTTTGAGAAAGCAGGATTTATTGCAAGAACAGAAAAGCTCCCACAGCAGGAGGGAACCTGAAGGGGCTGCCATACTCTATTTTACAAATAAGAAAACTGAGGAGGGTAATGCTCCCCAGGTCAGAGAGCGAGTAGTGGAGCCAGTGTTTGAATCCAGACCCATGTTCTTAGAGAATGGTTGTAAGAATAGTAAAATGATGTCTCACATATTCTTTACTCAAATTGTCTATGTGTACATTTGGCTTACTTGCTTTATCCTTCACTCTGTATGTTTTTTGTTGATAATAGTTTTTTTCTAGAACCCTGTGAAAACAAGTTGCAAACATGGTGCCTCTTATAAACATTTCAGTTTGTGTTTCTTATACAATCATAGTGTGATTATCAAGATCAGGAAGTTTAATACAGAAGGAATTCTCTTATCTACATTCCATATTCTGATTTTGTCCCAGTAACATCCCACGGTTCTATTGCCTCCTGATCTCCTCTCCCCCCTGCCCCCCAACCCCCTGTTCCGCAGGCCCATCCCACCTCGCACAGTGCATTCAATTGCCAGGTCGGGCCATCTGCTTAACTGATAGACCAGAGAGAGCTTTACTCCAGTGCCATCACATAGGAAGTCCAGAAATGAGTATGTGGAAAAGGGGACTTTTCAAATCAAGCAATAAGTTAAAACAGCCAGTAATGTGGTTGAAATCAAAGCATACCATTTGAAAAATTTTAGTAAAGAGTACATTTCAGTTCTCATTTGTGTGCCTGAAGTGCGGATAATGTCAGTAAGATTGTTATCATCTTGATGGCCAGACAATTGTGACCCTTGTTCTTCCTGGGCCCACACTTTAAGTTGTAATCTTTTTTGATGGTACCCTGTGAGTCTGCAGTTAAATTTCGCATGCTACGTGTGTCTGTCACATGTTAACAACTGGTGCTTCTTGAAGGGCTACATCTCTTGCTTTGACTTTACTTTGACACATGTCCACTGCTGCCATTACCACACTATAATAGTTGCTTCTCTGTTTTCTCAGTGTGCTGTTTGCTCCTGGAGGGCTGAGATGTGTCTTGTTGATCTAGCCAGTGCCTAAAATAGAGTTGATTCTCAAATGAGTTTTGAGTACATGAATGAGCAAACGAGTGAATCATTGATGCTAGTAGAGGCTTTGCAACCTTTGTATTCAAACATCCTTGCCACCAGTTTTTATGTTAAGGTAATTTATTTAAGGTGTATACTCAAGATCTGAGTTTGTTTGTGTCTTTGCTGATGATTTGGGGAAATGGCTCATAAAACTCACAAATCAAGATCTGCCAGTTATCTGTGATTTTTTTTTTTTCTTTATTGTTGAATGTTAAATGTTCACAAGAATCTCAAATTTTTTATTGGTCTTTGGTTTTTGTTTTGTTTCATTTTGTTTCAGTTTTGCTCTTTGAAAAAATATCTGAACCTTCAATTGTCTGGCTCAACAGAGCCGGGAGAGCCTCTGTGTGTCTTGTTTCTGAATCTCATATTACTCTTAGCTAAAATAGGAAATTAAGTTGTGAAATACTATGTTTTTAAAAACTCAAGTCAGTCATAGTGAGAAATAAGGTATGCTAAGTCAAAAGCATTACAGTTTTGTATTTTTTATAGATATGCCTTAAAATGTAACAAAAGTTGTCTTTTGTATTGAAATAATTTGTTTCTATTTTTCTCTTTCCTCTTCTTGCCTCTTTATAAAGGAGTCAGTCACTGCCAACATAAAGTTAAGAAAGCTAGGCGCTTTCTCCCTTTGGTCTTCTGTTCCCATGAACCTCCTTCTACGGGTACTGCACTCATATTTGCACAGGCTCTCCTATTAACCAAAACACCCCCAAGAAACTAACTCTGTTAGATGCTTACAGATTGTCCTGATCAGCTCATAGCTTTATTGAATATTGCTGTATGTGCTATTCATTGTCCAGAAGGAATGAATAACCGGGGGCAAGGTTTTGTGTCTGATAAACTTTGGGCTCTCTCTTGACTAGAGGACTTTTTGTTTGCCTGTTTGCTGATTTTTAAATGCATGACAGGGCAAGAAGTAGCTTCTCAGTTTAATTTGTGTTGTCTGAGTGTTTTCCCACAGAGGTGAGCAGGACCACGTTTTTTGCATTGTGGATTTCCTAATATAGCATGCAACTGAATGAGGGTGAATGATTAGTGTGAACCCTAGTTGTCTGCATTACATGCTTTGGGGACAGGTATTTAGGGCTGCTGCATATAGAACCAGCTATGCCATTTGGAGAGTTTTCTAGGAAAACAAAGATTATGTATAATAATTGGAACGGTAATTTCTTCAAACTAGAAATAAAGTTTATTGTTCTGTACAGAGTTAAATATTAACGGTACTTGCCTGCAGAGCTTCAAGTACTGCATTCCCCACGGCTTATAGTAGTAGGCCTGGCCTACACTGACTCATGGGAATAAGCATGCTGAGGGCTTACTCCCTGCTTATCAGTGAACATACACATTAGTGACTTGTTTGTTTGCATTTTTATCTGAGAGGGCACAGATTCCCTTTGAGGGAGGTGGGAACCATTTCCAACATTTAATTGTGAGAGGCAGATTTTGCTTAATGTGGTAGAGACCAGTTGAAACTCTACTGCTATATAACATTGTGTAATATGTTAAAAGTTGGCATAATGCCCTCAAATTCAAGTAAATGTACTACTACTACAGTTTTTCTTTTATCTTTTGAGTAGACCTTGGGGGGTGATTTTTTTGTTTTTCTTACACTTTGGCTTACTTGTCATTTTAATAGTGTGTTTTCCCTCTCTCCCCTCTTCTCCTTCCTGTTTCTCTTTCCCTCTGTTCCCTACTCCCCTTTCTTTGCATGCCACCTGGATCTGCAGATGAAATTAGTGGGGACGGTAATATTTATTTTCACATTTGTGTTACTGCTATGAGATAATTAAGGAAATAAATATAGTTTAGTGTTTAATGAAAGGAAAAATGTGGTTTTGAGCCAACAGAAGAACCTCAAATACAAAGCGGTGTGAAAAAATTATCTCTTAAAAATTGTTTAGGGCTTTAATGCGGAAAGGATAACTGTCAGTTTTTTAAAAAATCACATTTCATTGGTAAATTTGAGTTGTATGTTATTTCATAGATACCATTATTAAAACTTTAAATTTCTAGGAAAAGGTCAAAAATGGTGTCATTCAGCAAAATTAGCCATACTTGAAAGCTGTAAATGATATTCATTCATACACTGTATTTTTCAAGTATGGGGGTGGGTGGGTGTGTGTGTAAAATAATAATTCTTAGTTTGGGAATTAGGTAGTGGAAAGAAGAATGAAAAGTGATTTTAAAGACTCACACAAACTAGTGTAATTATGGAAATATCAGCAATATTGATAGTGATTGTTTTTCAAACAGTTAATAGCACTTAATAAACTAGAAATTTTAAATTCACTTTTTTAGTGTTTTATTTTTCCCATACTGCCTGCATGAAAGTTTATATTCCATTATACTAAAGAAATAGGATTTTATAAACTAACATTAAAGGGGAATTGCATTTTTTTCCTCATGATTAAATGAAAGAATGCTTTAACTGAAGATTTCACCTGTGTTCATTTTTGTGATAGGATTTTTGAGTATAATGAACAATAAAAGATCTTAACAAAATATGATTTTGGTTTTCCACGAAGTGCATGTTCTTTATGGGATTTGAAGACAAAGATTTGAGCTTCTTTTCTAGATTGGTTCCGTGATGGTAATAAATTAGCAGCTGCCATTCATTGAGTGCTTTCTGTGTGCAGGCACTTTACCAGTATGGTCCTAATCCTCACAGTATTTGTCCAGAATATTACTTGGTTTTTGTCTTCACTGTTTTGCAGGAAAAGAAACTAGTCATCAGAGGGTTAAGAGAGAGTCCAACACTGCTAGAGGCCAGTGGTCAGATCTTAGGCTTCAGCCTTGCCCTTTTTCTACTGTCCCATTATGTCACCAGCTGACTAGTTGAGTGGTCTCAAATTGTTTCATCTCTTGTGCCTTCTGGAAAAGGTCTCAATTTGTTGTTGTAAGGATTACTATGGAAGCATAAAAATGTAAAGAAATGTCAGCAAACTTTTTCATGTATTTTCTCTCCATGTTTGAATTTCCCAATTCTATGAATTAGCCAGGACAAGTATACTTGTCCCATTTTACAAGTGAATAGGTTGAGCCTTAAGTGTTTAATCATTTGGTCTTAGTCAGTGAGGCCCAGGGTCAAATATGGCTCACCTGTTTTTGTACTGCCCCTTGAGCTAAGAATGATTTTTACTTTTTTTTTTTTTAATGATTGGAGGGAAAATCAAACGAACATTAGTATTTGTCATGTCAAATTATATGAAATTCAAATTCAGCGTTCATAAATAAAGTTTTATTAGAACATGTTTCTACCCATTTGTTTGCATAGTATTTATGACTGTTTACAGACTGTAATTTGAATAGCAAAATTGAGTAGTTGCAACGGAGACTGTATGACCAGCAAAGGTTTAAATATTTGCTCTCTGGCCATTTACAAAAGTTTGCCAATTCCCGGTCTTCAGTAGTTAATATTAAAGAGTAAAGTTGGGCTCTTCTTGGCTCCTAGAAAAAGAACTCTTGCTACTGCTTCATGATACCCCTAGAGTCAATGACACATTTGGGTACTCCAGGTAGGCTGAGAAACTGCAATCAGTCCTGTTGAGTCGCCTAAGTAAACCTAGTCACTGTAAAGATGTTAGTATATGGGATTAACAATCCCATCAGACTTCCTAACCCCACTGACTGGGCCCCATCCCCCTCGAGAGCAGCAGGGAAGCCAGTAAAGGGAATAAATTGTCAGAATTGCTAGTCTCCAAGCCAGTGCACAGTGCTTCCAGGAGAGAAGGGAGCAGATGTGGTGACAGAATCATATTGTCTACCTCATACATGGGAAATTCAGGTTTTAAATAAACCAAGTGATGGTCTCTTTTTCCACTGATACATCCCTCACAAACTAAACTGTCCCTCTTCTCAGTAACTCCAGAAGTATTAGGCTCTTGAAGTGGAGAGCATGAGCCTTCACCTCATATGCATGTTGATATTTTCAGTACTTTTTACTAGTCTCTGTTTACTTTCCTTTAAAATGAGAGCTTAGTAACTTTTCTCTCCTGTTTTCTAAGCTGTCAGTTTCTATCCTTTTATTTTATTTCATATCATTTCATTTCATGTCATTTCATGTTATTTTAGGTTATTTTATTTTGAGTTGGAGTCTCACTTTGTCACCCAGGCTGGAGTGCAGTGGCACACTCATGGCCACCCCGGCGTCTATCTGTTGGGCTCTGACGATCCTTCTGCCTCAGCCTTCCAAGTAGCTGAAACTACAGGCACGCACTTTCACCCCTGGCTAACTTTTTTATTTGTTTTAGAGATGAGGTCTTGCCAAGTTGCCCGGGCTGGTCTCGAACCCACAGGGTCAGGCAATCCACTCGCCTCAGCCTCCCAAAGTGCTAGGGTTATAAGCTGAGCCACCAAGTCCAGCCAGTTTCTAACCTTTTAATATGTCTTCGCATATTTTTTGTTTTACCACATATTGTGATATCAAAAAATTAAAATTATGATGTTGTTCAATATTATAGAAGTCTCTATTTAATTTTTTAATTTTTAACTCATGGGCTAGACATCCTGAAATTGTCTCCTAAGTACACAGGTCCAGATAAGCCAATCTGTGAGCATCCGTGGAGTAAAACTGTGCCTATGTTGGAGAGAACATTTCCAAAATAGCTCTAGGGGAACAGTCGATAGTTTCAAAGCATGGGCTCTCATCTCACAAATAAAAGTCCCCATAAACTTTGTGAAATGTAAAAGGAAAGGATTAAAGCATAGTAAGTACTTAAAAGCCTAGGCTCTGTGCAGGAGTGCTGTGCTGAACAACCTGCTGCTGATTAGCGCTGGATCTTGAAAAAGTTATATATCTCTTTTGAGCCTCAGTTTCTTGCCTGTGAAAAGGAATGGTGATTATAGTACCACCTCAGAGAATTTTGCTGAGCATTAAATGACAATATATAATTGTTTATAATAGTGTCTAGTAGGTGGTAATCTTGTTATTAGTTGTCATCATCATTATTAAATAAAGAATGCAGATCTAGCTTCCTTTATTTGTGCCCAGATCTTTGAACTTGTGTCCTTTTTTCTTTATAATTTCCTTCTATGTTACTATTAATTATGGGGGTCCAGGCAGTTTTAGTCTAGACTCCCTATTTTTCAGGGCCCTTGAGTATGTAAAAATATTTGTCCTATCAGGTATAATATCATAACATACTATCTCACAATTCTGAAAGCCAGGAAAAAATAATATATAATCAGATCATCCTGCAGAAGACTATATAGACATATATATCTCCAAATCATTATAAAGAATTCTTGGAAAAGTATGCCAAGTATTACCTCTTGAAAACTTCTATATAGCTGGTTACAAACTTTTGCAGATGTGTGTTCCTTCAACATTGACTCTGCTCCATAAGTTCTCTATTCACACTTCATCATAGTACACATATTTGCACCCCAAATATTATTATGAGTAATTCCTCAATAGCTTTGATATGTCCTCAGAGGTTTTATATAGAATTCACATAGATTCAAAAGAATTACAGATTCTTTCTTGTGATTGTATGAATTAATTGAAATGTAAGTAACATGATTTTTCCTAGTCAATCTTATGTGCTAACCTAATACGTATTAGCCAATTTATTTTCACTCCTTTAGAATTATTTCAAGCCGGGCTCGGTGGCTCAGCCTGTAATCCCACGCCTTGGGAGGCCAAGGTGAGTGGATTGCCTGAGCCTGCGGGTTCGAGACTCGCCTGGGCAACTTGGTGAGACCTCATCTCTACAATAAATCAAAAAATTAGCTGGGCATGGTAGCGCACGCCTGTAATTCCAGCTACTCGGAAGGCTGAGGCAGAAGGATTGCCGGAGCCCAGCAGGTCGAGGCTGCAGTGGCCAGGAGCAGCCACTGCACTCCAGTCTGGGCGACAGAGTGAGACTCCATCTCAAAAAAAAAAAAACCAAAAAAAAAAAAACATAGAATTATTTCAGAGGTTGGTATCTCTACTGAGGGTTTTATAAAATGAAACAGTCCTTCAAGGCATTGTAGTCAAACTAAAAATACTGACTGAGAGGATCAGCACACAGGAATCTCAGACCCTCAATTGTCAGGTCCCTTTCATAGAGCCCCAGGAGAAGCAAAACATTTCCTGACCATCTGTTATGCATAGGGCCATACCTCAACTTTACATGCATCTCCTGTAATCATAACAATTCTACAAGGTGGATGACTTCTCATTTTATGTAATCGTCAGGGCATAACTGAAGCATAGCTAGGTGAAGTAACCTTCTAAAGATCAAGCATGATACCCTGAAATGTGCTTGTGTACCTTGTCCCATGTATTGCAGTTCTACTGTTTGTTGTCTGTGCTGCCTTGCATAGGTAGGTTAAATCCTTTGCCTCAGTTTCCACACTGTGTTGCTGCAGTGCAGCCATTCTTGTTGTTTAGTATAGTTTCTCTGTGCCAGGCACCATTTTAGCTGCGGAGGGTATAGTGATGAACAAGATACATGAGCATTCTCTCTCAGTAGCTGCTCCATTCTGGAGAACTGGGCAGTTACCAAGGAATCAAAATAGTATCAGGGAACATGATTAAGAGCCGTGGTTTGGAGGCAAATTAGTTTGAGGACAGATCTCTGAATAGTGACACTTTGGCTAAAACCAGAGTTGGCTCTGAGGGGCTTTAGTCTGTGAAAAACCCTCAGTTGGAGATCACTGCCTTCATTGTTGTTGCTGTCATCATCAGTTTTATGCAATTCTTCATTCAGGCAACCTTCTTTAGAAGGTTACTTCACCTAGCTATGCTTCAGTTATGCCCTCATGTTTACATAAAATGAGAAGTCATCCACCTTGTAGAATTGTTATGAGGATTACAGAATTACCTAAGAGACTTGGGCTTCAGGACAGACTTGCAGTGATCCCCTGCAGCCATATGAAACTATGGTGCTAATAACACATAGTGCCAGCTGCAAAGTTCTGAAGATAGTTTGGGTGGCAGGGAAGCAGAGGCAAGGAGTCTGAGCAAGCTTTCCTTCCCAGAATCCTGCCACAGCAGGGCCGGTTCATGTGTTTTACCTCTAAAGGCACATGCTTTATATGAAAGAGGTGTGAGGATGCTGGGGCTATTGTGTGTGGACACGTAGCCTTCGTTGCATCAGTTTTCTGAGTGCGTTGTCGTCCTTCATTGCATCAGTTTTCTGAGTGCATTGTTGTAAAATTGAGCCTGTTAAATTAATGGAATAAAAAGAATAAATGATTGCATATGGCCATCTGTATGACTTGTGTTGCTTCTGTTGTCTTGGCTATTAAAATAAGTTCCTTCTCCGCTTAGTCCTTTGTGTTAGAAGTGTGTCAGCAGCTTCCGTGCATCCCCAAATAATTCTTTCACACAATCTTTTAATAATCTCACACAAAACCAGAGTGATGAGCCTACAGGATGCCAGTGTACTGTTCTTAGTATTTGCTGAGCATAGGTTAAAATGGAGAAATATAGAAATAAAAGAATGTACAGTTTGGGATAGGTTAATTTTTTTAAATCATGTAAGTGATTTTGTTATTTGGAAACATGTAAGAATAATAGAGATTATCTCCATATCTTATAGGACCTAGGAATAGTTTACATATGACACATGTCTTAAGGAGAATTGATTTATTGGGTCTTACATTCTGCCAGCCAAACTTTTTTTTTTTTTTTTGCTTTAATCACTTTGAATGATGATTACACATTAAGTGAACTCTTCCAGTTATAAATTACTATAGCAGTATGCGGAATGATTGATATCATGAAAACCGTAAACAAAATATATTCTCTATGCCTTTGGTTTCTATCCTTTTAGTATCTAAGTGAGTATTTTTCTGTGGCAGCACAGAAAAAACAACTTATAGCTTTCAGTTTCTCTGGGGTTAAATGTGGATGCCAGGTCAAATTTTCAAAATAGAACTCTCTTCAAAAAATTTATCAGAAAGTACTGTCACACCTTTACTGACTCACAATAGTCCAGTAATTAAAATTCTTATACATGAAGCAACTAACAGATTTTCTTTTGCCAGAAAGAGAAAAATAGACAAGACCTAATTTTTTTTCTTCTATTTATTATCCAAGTGAATGGTTGTTTTCTGCAGATGGAGTTTTAAAAAAAATTTCCCATTAATAGAGTGGTGGATTTTTATGTTACTGTATTACCGAAGAGTAAGTAGAAACATTGGAACTCCTTGATATTAACTCACAAAGCCTCTTTTTAATATGCTACTTACACTTATTCTTTTTGGTAGCTCTTTTACCATTTTGACATTAATGTATACTCTTCAAATATCTGAGGGGAAAAGTTATGAAAGATTAGTTCCTGGGTTGCATTTCTCAACCCTGAAAAAAATTGGAATAAATCAGCCAAGTTAATCTCCTCAAAAATTGGGAAGCCATTTGTTTTCTAAAGGTGAAAACTCAGATTATGTTGTCACATCTAATTATTAATAAAATCAGATAGTCTGTTTTGGAGATATCAGTCTTATTTGGAAAAATTCCAGTAGACAACAGTGAAGTTTTAAACACGTATTTGGTGTAGTTGAGGGAGAATTTTGCAGTCAGTATAGCTTGCTTAATTTGGATCATATACATAGTTGTTTAATGTCTTTCTGTTTTTTACAAAGGCTTTCTGTTAGCCCTTTTTACTCTGGGATAAACAAGTGTGTATTATAAATATTCTACAGTGATGTCACTTTTATTTCCATAGATGACTCATGTGTGAGCAAAATTTGAGAAATAGTGTTTTAAGAATATTTCAGAATAGTATGGGATTTAGACAGATCAATTTGCCTTTTCAAATTATATCAAAGGCCAAATATTTGACCTCTTCCAACTTATGTGTCCTTTCCTACAGAAACAGATGATTATGCTGAGATTATAGATGAAGAAGATACTTACACTATGCCCTCAAGTAAGTACACTTCTGATTTTGTTCTTGCTCAAATTTGACAAATTATCTTCTCACATTTAAAAGTTTTTGATATTTATTATCCTTTTAGAACTATGTTTAATACTTCATTGGGTGCTGAACAGGAATATTCTTTTCAACCTTTACAACTCTGTATTATATGTACCTACTCACAGGTCAAAAGCCTAAAGCTCAAGTATCTATAATTAATTTTAGTTAACAGGATTTTTTAATCATGTTTTCTTTCTCTGTGATAATAGAAACTTTATTGAATTTTTTCTTTCTGCAGAAAATTAGCATTATATAAAAGTTAAGTATACACACAACACATATTCAGATATCTGCATTTCCCCTTGAAATTGTTTGTTCTTTATTGCCATTGACTAACCAATACAAACAGCTTCTAACCTTCAGTCTATAGATCATAAGGGTGGGAGGCGTTGGGGGAGAGACAGAACTCTTAAATGAACCTCATAACAGTCTGGAAATGTCAAGATTCTACTTCTCTCTGTGATGTGCAGCTTGCTGATTTATGAAAATCGAAGCACCAGATCTCAAGTTGGAGTATATATTCCCCAGATCTTGAATTGGATAAGTCCTTGAAATTTCATTTGTGTAAAAAAAAAAATTTTTAACATGCCTCTTAAAGAGACCTCAGAAGCCTTAGTAATTAATTCAAAGTCTGAAATTCCTGATTTCAATAGAGCTTTACATATTTGTAGGTCCTCTATTCTTTTGTATAAATATTCTGAAAGATGCTCTCATTTGGATTTTCTGTATACATTGAGGAAGCATTACCAAAATAAAGAGAAACAACCCAGCTTCCGGCCTTGCCTCTCAAGCATGCATTATCCTGGGTAGGTCCCATGTCCCCTTTCAAAAGCTCCTTGATTAAAAAGTGATATGAAACAGAGGTAAGAACGGAAGCTTAAGTGTGTGCATTTTGACTGCCAGTATCAATTTGGAAAAATATTTAGACTTAAATATAACTTTTTGATTAACCATTTAGTCATTTGTACATTTCTTCAGAGAATCCAAATTTTTGAGTAGTAAATGTCCAACTTGGCTAACTTTTTATCCAGATCCCACAAAAATAAGTCATAGGAATTTATGATATAGGAATTTAAAAGCATTATTTAAATAGCATTAAGTTAACTTGAGGATATTTAATTTTTATTTGTATTTAGTTCTCTTTTTTAATTCATATTTGTGCTTGAAATATTTTTAAAAATAAATATTGAAATGTACTCTCCAAGTTTGTGTTGTTAACCTAATTGCTATTAGTTATTTCTAAGCAAGGTCTTCAATTTTTTTCTCTCTTAATTGCAATACAGAAAGCTATGGAATAGATGAAGGTAACAGGATTCCTTTAAAATTACTGCATTTGCTTGCAATTGCAACCTATGGAGTGATACGGGATGTTTCAGTTTTCAGTTAACTTTCATTATTTTTAAACTATTTGTCATTGGTTTACTTATACTGTTGAATCAATGGAACTACTAGCTAAAGTGATTTTAAAGAGGAAAACAACTATCTAAATTTTGGATTGAATGTTCTGTATAAGTATAATTTGATAAACCAGGGAAAACACATTAAAATATTTGCTTGTGGTTTATTCCATTGGTGATTACACAAATGGAATATATGTGGTTTAAAATGTGGGGATGAGTTTCTGAAATGAAATAAATCAAAATACCAAGTAGTTAATTGAATTAAAATCTGATCTACTATGTTCCTAGTGGATATTTTCTTTCCATGTGTTTCAACAGCCTACTAAATCATTGATTTTGTATAAATTACAACAATTTCACATATTAATTTGAGGCACATGTTTTCAAAAGTATAAAATACTCATGATTTATTATGCTGATATGTTCAACCTTGATTCCAAGTCATCTAATTTTGCAAATAGTTTTAGAAACTACCTCTTTAAACTCTTTTAGCTCTATGAATAATATAGAGATAGGATTATAATGAAGTGGAAAACTCTTAAACTTTCAAAACATAAAATTTACTTATGATACAATTTTATGTTGCTTTCATATTTACAAAGTTTAGTTATTTATAAAATAATTGCTTTATAACTGTATCTTTATAGCCTTCATATATTAATACCTAAACTAATAGCTCTTATTGATTAAGCATATTTACTACTTGGACCAATTACTTAGAAAACTATTAAATACATATAAAATAAATCAGATATTCAAAAACTCTAGGAACAGCAGGGAGAAAAATCTCCCTTTAGTAGAACTCATTTGTTTTGGTAGTTTATCCAATACCATAAATGATACATAAATTCCTGTTAAACTGTTATTTAAGAGAATTCCACTGTGTTTAAAGCATTTGCATAGATTGATGTGCACAGATGAAATTTTTACTCATGGGTGATAATGATATGAAATGTGTCAAGTGTTATTTCTATATTTGGTTTACTGTATTTGAATATTTACTCATGTATGGATCATGTTTTGCAGCTAGGGATTATGAGATTCAAAGAGAAAGAATAGAACTTGGACGATGTATTGGAGAAGGCCAGTTTGGAGATGTACATCAAGGCGTTTACATGAGTCCAGTAAGTCCTTTAAGACTACCAAAATTCTGTACTAATTTTGACTATTCAAATTTAAATTGCCTCTTACTTGTTTTCATGAGTCCTTAGTTGTTCTAGGTATTTATAGTCATCTTTTATAAAGCTCATCATACATGTCAGCTTACTTGACATACTCAGAAACCAATAAACGGCAACATTAGTTTCTACAAGACTGGGTCTGTCTTTTGTTTATTTTAATCTTTCAGCTTTTATCATCAGTATTAGATTCTATAAGTAACTGTTCTATTGGATGGAATCGACAAATCAGATGACAGAGTCAAAAAAAGCCAGTATTCCTACTGCATTTTCAGGAAGAGAACATAATTTACCCCAATTTACCCTCCAAAAGAGATCAGTGAATTTAAAATGTTTTAAATAGTAGCTTAATGAAGGTGTTATGTATATACTATAAAATTCACCCTTTTAATGTCTACAATTTAGTGCTTTTTAGTATATTCACACAGTTGTGTAGCCATCACCACAGTTGATCTTAAAATATTTTCTTCATCTTTTCTTCAAAAAGAAACTTAATATCCATTAGCAGTTATTACCCATTCTACTCTTTCTCTAGCCTCTGGCAACCACTCACCTGCTTTCTATCTCTATAGATTTGCCTGTTCTGAATATTTCATATAAATGAATCATACAAGCCGGGTTCGGTGGCTCAGCCTATAATCCCGCGCCTTGGGAGGCTGAGGTGAGTGGATTGCCTGAGCCCACGGGTTCGAGACCTGCCTGGGCAACTTGGTGAGACCTCATCTCTACAATAAATAAAAAAATCAGCCGGGCGTGGTAGTGCATGCCTGTAGTTCC
>CAUYQG010118551.1:0-17256 GCA_963574415.1 Tarsius wallacei | reverse complement strand
TTTTTATTATGGTATTGTGGGGTACAGTTAGGGGTTAGGCATACCAAAATGCTTTGTTCAGGCACCCTTGATGATAAGAGGTGTCTCCCCATCCCCAGACAGATATTTATCACCATTAATACCATCACCCTCCCCCTCCCCCCCCATAGTTTCCCACCCCTGTCAGTCATTTTCTTGTGGTAATACGTTGGATGATCAAGGTCTACTATATGAGCGAGAATATGTGATACTTAGTTTTTTGTTTCTCATTGTAGTTTTAATTTGCATTTCCCTAGTGGTAGTGATGTTGAGCAATTTTTCAGCATTAGTTCACTGTTTGTATATCTTCTTTTGAGAGATTTCTGTTCATGTCATTTTCTCAAATTTTAATGGGTTTATTTGCTTTTTTCTTGTTTATGTGTTCAAGTTATTTGTAGATTCTGGATATTTAGTCTTCTGTTGGATAAATCTTCTCCTATTCTGTACATTATCTATTTACTCTGTCAGGTGTCTCTTGTTGCTGGGGAGCTTTGTAATTTAATTAATTCCCACTTCTTTATTTTTGTTTTTAGTGCATTTGCTTTTGGTGTCTTGGTTGTAAATTCTTTGCCAAATCTAATGTCCGGAATAGTTTTCCTAGGTTTCCCCCCAGGATTTTTATGGTTTCTGGTCTAACATTTAAGTCTTTACTCTAACTTGAGCTATTTTTGGTATATGGTGAGAGCTAGGAATCAAGTTTCTGCAAGTTTTCTGCATGTAACTACCCAATTTTTCCAGCACCATTTTTTGAATGAGTCATTTCCTCAGTGTATGTTTTGGTCTACTTGGTGAAAATCAGTTGGTTGTAGGCATTTGGTTTTATTTCTGAGTTGTCGATTCTGTTCTGTTGGTCTATGTGTCTGTTTTTGTACTTCTGTCATATTGTTTTGGTTATTATAGGCTTGTAGTATAATTTGAAGTCAGGTAAAGTGATACCTCCATCTTTGTTCTTTTTGCTTAGGATTTGCTTTTGCTATTCTGCCTTTTAAAAAATATATATGAATTTCAGAATGTTATTTCTTTTTTTTTAGCTTTTGAAATTTTTTTATTTTAAAATTGTGGGTTAGGGTTAAGTAGGGTTAGTGATACAAATATTCACCGTGCAGTTATCCTTGTTGATGAGGTGTGCCCTCCCCTTCCCCAGGTAGATTTTCACTACTGTCTATCTCACCTCCCTGCACCCCTTCCCCTCTGCAGTTTCCCACTACTGTCAATCCTTTTCTTATAGTATTGTGGTAGTTGTTCAAGGTTCACTTATGAGTGAGCACATGTGGTAGTTCTTTGTTTCTGTGAAAGATCACTCAGTATTATAGACTCTACTTCCACCCAGGTTGCTGCAAAGTTCATGGTTTTGTTCTTCTTTATGGCTGTGTAATATTCTATCATGTATATATTCTCTTTTGATGGGTGGTATGGTTGGTTTCATGTTTTTGCTATTGTGCTATTGTGAACAATGCTGCAATAAACATACATTTGCAGATATCTTTTTTGTAGAGTGATTTGAGCTCTTCCAGGTATGTTCCCAGTAGGGGAATTGTGAGGTCATATGGAAGGTCAATTTTAGACCTTTTAGGAATCACCACACTGTCTTCTACAGAGGCTGTACTAGTTTGCACTTCCACCAACAGTGTAGAAGTGTTCCCTTTTTGCCACATCCTCTCCAGCATCTGTTATTTTTTGAGTTATTGATGATGGCCATTCTGACTGGAGTTAGGTGATATCTCAGTGTAGTTTTAACTTCCATCTCCTGGATGACTAGTGAGGCTGAACATTTTTTCTGTTGGCTGCTCATATGTCTTCTTTTGAGAAGTGTCAATTCATATCTTTTGCCCCCTTTGTAATGGGACTGTTTGTTTTTTTCTTTTCAACACGTTTGAGTTCCTTGTAGATCCTTGATGTTAGGCCTTTGTCAGACATGGAGTTGGCACAGACAGGAAAGAGTAAAGTCTTAAAAGCAGCCAGAGCAGCCAGAATTAAAAAAAGAAAACATTGACCTTCAAAGGAGCAACAATTAGACTGGGAACTGACTTTAACAGAAAAAAGGGAAGACAAGAAAATGATTCAAACAAGAGCTTCCAGATGCCGAGAGGAATAAAGAACAAAGAAAAATGGCAAATGTTATATGTAAACATAGTAAATATTAAGTGCAATAAAAATGACTTTTATGTGTTAAAATATATATGAATGCAAGACAAGAGAGTTAGAGTTTTCTATGGCCTTTGGATTGTATGAGAAGGGGTTATAATGTTAGACCTGGATGCATGTTTTAATCTCTAAGTTAACAACTAACTTAATAAAGTAGCAAAAGGTTGCTTAATTGATGAGATACAGGAAGAAAAATAAGGAATAACAAAAATATGTAACCCAAAGCACATCAAGAAAGGAGAAAAAAAGAAATGTAGAACAGTAAGGACAGATAGAGAATATTAAAACTCAATATATAACACAAATTTTCCTAGTTGCAAATGGATTTAAATCTCCAATTAACAAAAAAATTATCATAATGGATTAGGAAAAAAAATACAACTTGCTTACGAAAGGTCCACATAAAATATAAAGACATAGACAAATTAAAAAATAAAGTGATGGGCTATATAATACCATGCTAACACAAACCAAGACAAGTTAGTATAGTTATAGTAACAAAGTAGACTTTACAGAAAAAAGCCTTACTGGAGATATGAGGGGGGACCCCCCAAAATGGAATTTATTTTTTAAAATTGTGTATTTATGCTTACATATTTGAACTCTGGTCACCTTCAAAGTACTTTCTGTTTGATGCAATATGCCCATCAAGATACTTTTTCCACTGCTCAAAACAGTTTTTGAACTCATCAGTTTTGATGTCTTCCAGTTCTTCTACCTTTTTTTTTTTTTTTTTTTTTTGGTTTCACCACTTCCACATTGGCAAAATGTTTCACTTTGAGGACTTTTTTCATCTGGAGAAACAAAATAAAGTTGCTCCTGGCGAGATGGAGGGAATAGGAGGTGGGGCATGGGGATCATGACGTTTTTGGTTGAAAAACTGCTAAACACTCAGAGTGGTCTGGGCATGTCGTTTGTGTAAATCATCCATCGCAAAATGGGCAAACACATTGAAAGTATCTCCAAAAAAAAAAAAATTCCATGAAGCCAAACGCAGCCTCTCACAACACTAGCTGGTACACTGATGCTGATGGGTTCCTGGAACACTTACCTAAGCAGGGGAAGCATGTACTACAAGGAGCCTGCTTTCCAAAGATAATTCTGTTTGTTTTGGGGTTCCTCCCTCATAAAGAGGTAAATTTTATAAAATAAATAGTTCAATTTACCAAAAATACAAAACAATTTTAAGTCTGACTGTATCTAATATTATAGTTCCATTTTTAAAAAGCAAAAGCAAAAATCTGGAGAAATAACCAAATTCACAATTATGCAAATCCATAATTTTTATATGTGATGAAAAGATTTGAATAATAGATTATTCTATCTGTCTTAATGAACATATATATGACATCGTGGACATGGACAATTTAACATAATTTGAACATGTGCTGGGCCAAAAAGAAGTCTCAATTAATTCCAAAGTTTGAAATCATATAGAATATGTTCTCTGTACATCATGCTACTATGCTGGAAATCAATAACAAAATGAAAACTCCAAAGTCCCCAATTATTTGGAAATTAATAACTATGTTTCTGAAAAAAAACTCCACAGTTAAAAAAAAAAACCCACACAGTGGATGTTAGAAAATATTTGTAACTGAATGATAAGAAAATATTATATATAAAAGCCTATGGTTAAAGAATAAAAGCCACACTTAAAAGAAAGCTTTATGTGTTTATTAGAAAAGAAGAAAGGCTGGGAAAACCAAAAAGTTAAAATTTATCTAAATAAGTTAGGGAAGAAAACTTAGATATTAGACCCCAAAATATATTTTTTAAGCCAAAGAAAAGACAAGGAAGTATATAAAGATAATAGACTAGGAAGTATAATGTTAAGTGTTGTCTTTGCAACAAAACTAATAAATTTCCTGTGAGATCAAGTTTTTAAAAGTGACTAATAAATGACAGAAATAAAAAGATACATTAGTACACATTCGGCAGACATTAAAAAGATAAAAATTGCTTATTATATTATTATGAATAACTTGATGCTAGTAAGCTAAAAATTTAGATGAAATGAGCAAATTCTAAGAAAACATTATAAAACTAATGAGAAGTGGGAAATTTAAATAGCTTATATTCATTTAAAAAACTGAATCTTATGACCTTCATACAAAAAAACCTCTTTGAGAATTCTAACAAATACTTAAGGAGGGAATATCATCACTACTCTTACACAAATTCTTCCAGCCACTAGAAAAAAAAATTAACTTTCTTGCCCGGGCACGGTAGCTCATGCCTATAATCCCAGCACTTTGGGTGGCCGAGGTGAGAGTATTGCCTGAGCCCACGGTTTCAAGACCAGCCTGGGCAACATGACGAGACCTCATCTCTACAATAAATTTTTAAAAATTAGCCAAGCGTGGTGGTGTGTGCCTATAGTTTCAGCTACTTGGAAGGCTGAGGCTGAAGGATAACCTGAGCCCAGGAGGTAGAGGATGTGGTAGCCATGAGCGTGTCACTGTACTCCAGTCTAGGCGACAGAGTGAGACTCCAACTAAAAAAAAAAATTAACTTTCCAATTCTTTTATGATCTCAGGATAACTGTACAACCAAAACATAAAAGAACTTTGATGATAAAATATCATAAACCAATTCATAGATGGCAAAAGTTCGAAATGAAATATTAGCAAACTTCAGCAATATGTAAAAAGGTTATCCCTTTTTAAGTTTTATCTTTATTGATTCATAAGAGATGTATATATTCTTGCAGTATATGTAATAGGATAATACATTTATACACTTTGTAAAGATAAAACCGGTGTAATTGGGATAGCCATCACACCTTATTATTTTTCTTTTTTATGTTAGAAGCATTTGGATTATTGTATTCCATCTATTTTGAAATATACAATAGATTTCTATAAACTACATTCACCCTACTGATCTCTCAAACACTAGGTCTTATTTTTTCTATCAAACTGTACATTTGAATCCATTAATCAGCCTCTCTTCATTCCTTTCCCCTTTCCCAGTCTCTGGTAACCACCAATCTACTCTTCGCTATATTTCATCAGTCAGTTGGGTTGATTCCAGCAATGTAAGCTTGGTTCCACATTAGATTAAAAAAAAAATCAATGTAACTTACCATATTAGCAAAAAGAGAGAGAGAGGAACAATCACATGATTGTCTCAATAGATACAGTGAAAGTAGTTCCTAAAATTCAACATCCATTGATGATTTTAAAACTGTCTTAGCAAAAAAAGCATAGAGGAAATCTATTAAGTTGAAGTGTGATGTTTACAAATAACTTATAGTGAACAATCAACTTAATGGTGAAATATTGAAAGATTTCTCATGAGATCACAACCACAATAGATGTTCACTGTAATCCCTTCTAATCAACCTTGAAGTGGATATCTCAGCAATGTAGTGAAATTGCAAGAAAAATAAACAAAAAGGTATCAGGATTGGAAAGGTAGAAATAAAACTGTCATTAATTTTAGATGCAGTTATAGATATAAAAGACCCCAAATAATATACAGAGGAATAATTCAAATTACTAACTGAGTTTAGAAAAACTGTGGGGTATAACATCAGAATACAAACATTTATTACATTTCTACACACAACTAGAAAGTGAATATATGATTACAATAATATTACAATGATCAAATACCTAGGAATAACCTATGTGTAAGAGCTGCATGTAGAAAACTATAAAATATTATTATGATAAATTAAAGAAGAACTAATTAAAAAGAGGAATGTGCCATATTCTTGGGTTTGAAAACTCAATACTATACAGATGTCAACTCTCCCCAAATTTGATTTATAAACTTAATGAAATCTCAATAAAGATGCCAACAGGTGTGTGGGTGTTTGTGTGTGTGTGTGTGTGTGTGTGTGTGTGTGTGTGTGTGCACGTGTGCACGTGCACATGGGCAACTTGACAAATAATTCTGAAACAAAAGTACAAGGAGCCAAGAAATGTCAAGATATTCTTGAAGAAAATGAAAGGACAGGCTTTACTGGATATTAAGATCTACTATAAAGCTACAGTAATTTTTACAATGCAGTATTGAATCAAAGAGAGACAAAGAAATCAGTGGACTAGAATAGAAAGCTCAGAAACAGAGCCATGTATACATGGATATGTGATTAATAAAAAAAATGTTGCTGTAGAACAGTGGGGGGGATGATGGACTTTTTAATAAATGACACTAGAAATACTGGGTGTTCAGTGGGGGGAATACTTCACCTTATCTCACATATACATAAAAATCAATCCTGGGAGGATGGTATATTTAAATATGAAAGACAAAATAATAAAACTTCTAGATCATAACACAGGAAGTTTTTATGATGCCAGGGTACAGAAATACTTCTTAACAAGACACCAATAACAAAGGAAAACATGGATAATTTTGACTACATTACAAGCAAGAACTGTTACCATCAGATGACACTCTTATGGAAATGAAGGCAAAGTCATGGAGTATGAGAAGATATTTATATTTCAATAACTGACAAAGTATCCAGAATATACAAAGAGTTCTTACAGATAAATAAAGTAGAAAATACAAATTTAAAAATGGTTGAAAGATTTAAGCAGGTAATACACAAAACAAGTTAATCAAATGGCTAAAAGTCTTATTTAAAAAGTGCTTAACTACATTCATAATCAAGAAAACGCAAACTAAAAGCACAATGAAACACTATTGTTCATTCACTAGAATGAATGATACAACAATTTAAACCATTTCTGCACAAATCAATATGGGTGAATTTCATAAATAGAATGTTGAGCAAAAGAAATCAGACAAACAATAACAAATACTACATTTTTCCATTTATAAAAATCTTTAAAACAGTGTCGAGGGATAAAACTTATATTAACTATAAAGAAAAGCAAGAAACTGACAACTATAAAAGTCAGGATAGCAGTTTGCTTTTTAGGGGGTGATGGTTACGAGGGGGAGAGATTAGCTAGGAGCCTGAAGGGGGTTGCTGCCAATATTCTCTTTTTTGATCTGTGTATTGGTTATATAATTGTTTTATAATACAGGCTATTTCATTTAAAAATATTTTTCTGTATGTCTGTTATATTTCACAATGAATAACTTTTTAAAGAAGGAGCAAGGAGGCACATTCTCTTTTCTCACCTTCTTGAAGTAGGATAAGGACTACTTAGTATGAACAGCAGAGAGAAAACTGGTCCAGACTATCATGGGGATGCCAGGCTAGGCCTGGACTGCCTACCTCCGAACTTCTTACACTACAGAGAAACCAATTTCAATCTTAAGTAACTCTCTTGGGAAATTCTGTTACTTGCAGTCAGTCTAATCCTAACTTCTACAAAGTACAAGTTGGATTTAATGCAACTCACACCTAGCAGACACCTATTATGTATTATTAGGCCCAGTTCTTGGTTCCAGGGGCAGCAAGAGAATCACAGATTTATAGACAATGTGGGATTAAGAAAAAGTGAGACACACAATAAGGAATCAGAGAGAAGTATTTGGCTCATCCTGATAGAATTGAGCAATGTCAATTCTCTATTTCCTGGAAGAAGTTGGATCAGCTGCCAAGTTTCTGGGGTAGTGGCTACCCCCTGAGGCGGCTCCTGTCTTTTGAAAGGCTGACCTTATGGTCATTGCCAAAAAGTTAAGATGTATTTATTAAAACTGGCTCTAGACCAACTCTTTGCTTAAAAGGGGCTTTGGGGGCTTTTCCAATTGTCTCTGGATCCCAGTCAGAGTCGGAACCTGAAAGATTTAGGTTTTCAGAACTGAGCTTCATTTAGCTTTACATGTGGGGCACAGGGTTTTGAGCTGAGCACTAAGCACAAAGTACGGATGGGTCACACTCATTTCCAGAATCAGATTGAGCCCAGGTTATTTTAAAGTGAGCTATGAAGCAAATCAAAGTTGTTTTTAAATACATAAATCCAATAAGCTAGCTGGACTCAGTACTAAATCTATATCTTTTCTAGAATTATTCAACCAGAAAATAAAAATATTCCCTAAACTGAATCTGAATTGAATTGTACTGTTATTGAAATTGGTCCAAGTCCTTGGATTGTGGCAGGAGGGGAGGGCCCTGTTTGTACAGGGGGAGCAGAGGACTGGAGTCTGTGCGGGTGGCAGAAGGTTCTATGAGCCTGCTTATGTGTGCAATATAAAACAAAACCTTGTTAGGGATCTGACATGCAAGGAGCTCTTGCTGGACGATAACAATTCTGCCATCAAAGGGGAAGATGACCTAAATTTGTCTGTACAGACTTTGCATTTGCTGTTTAATCAGTCCTTGAGAAATCAGCTGCAGTCCAGGGAAGACTGCAGAGTTTGGCCTTGTGTTTAATTCTCTCCAAGATGGGCAGCCTACCTGACAGGTATGATTTGTTACACAGAGAATGCGATGTTTTCTTCTCGAAACAGACTCCTCAGGCATAGCAAGGAAAGTGTTGTGCCTTTCCAAACACTCTACAGAAGTCGTGAAGTTTGATCAAGGAAAGGTTTCACCAGCACAGACACCCTGGCTCAGAACACAATGTATTGTAATGCAAATGAATTCAATCCTTCTCTGGGAATCAGGAGCTTTTCAAAGAGGTACAAGAGGAGGGAACAAATGGCTGCTCAAAGCAAAATATAGAAATGAAGCAAAGCAGTGTCACAGCATCTTGTCTCTGTGAACCTCAGAGCTGCCTAAAATCAAAAATAACTTGGACTCATGCTGGCCCAGGGCTTCAGAGGAGGAGACCAATGTGCAGGCGCCAATCCCACCTATAAAACCATAAAGACCAGAGTGAAAAGTGACCTGGGTTTGGCATCTTGAGCTCCAAGTGATGTCAGTATTGGTGATTGAGTGGTTCTCTAGAAGTGTGTCCTCTAGTGGGGAATGCCAGGCAGGAGTGGTTGAAGATTTGAATTGTTCAGGCCCTATAGTTTTCCCAGATTTATCCTTGGCCTTGAGACTGTTGAAATGAATTAGCTAGTGAAGATGTGAAGAAGGAAACCATTAGAATGACTCAGTGACCAAAGGGTCATGTCCTAATCTCATCTTGTGGTTCCAGAGACAGAAAAAGACAGAAAATTGCCACATCACTTCTCTGTTTAAAAACCGTTGATGGTTTCTGATAACCTTTGGATCAAGTCTGACATCTTTCCTTGTCTCCAAAGTCCTGCACCATCTGACACCTACCTGTATCGCTACCTGATCACCCTCTGTTCTCTGTACCTCCCCCAACAATAACACCAGCCTTGTCTCAGTGTTTCTAACTTTCCATGTTTCTGTCTATTCCAGGACATTTGTACCTGCCATTTCCTCTACCTCATATTCTGCCTTTTGCCTGACCTAGTCTCTCCAATCCTAAGAGCCCAGCTTGACTGTCAATCACTGAAAACCCCTTTCTACCCATTCCAGATCAAATCCCATTGACCTCTTTACATTGTGTTCCAGTACTTAGCATGGTTATAATTATGAAAATATTTGTGTAATTATTTATAAACTGTTTTTTCTGCTGGTTTGTAAGATTTATTAGGTTAGGGATTGTTATCTGTTTTTCTTTACCATGCTATCCCACCCCTTAGCACAGTGCCTGGCTCATAATCATAATAGTGGCTAGCATTTGTTGGGTACTTTCCACCTTCGTCATTAACTTAATTAATCCTCACAATCATCTATCAAATGAATACTACTGAAATAAGGGTTTGGAGAAATAGAGAGGTTAAGTAACTTGCCCAAAGTGACTCAGCTAGTAAATAGCAAGAATTTGAACCCTGATGTGGAGTCCCACTGCCCATGGTCTTAACATTGCACTGCAGTGGCTCAAGAAAGACTTGTCATATGAATGAGTTTGTAAATGAATGAATGCAATTAAGTTGGCATGATGTTTATGAGACTAAATGACCACGAAGAGGTAAGAGTGTGAGGTGTGTTTTCCCTCTGCCTTTTACCTATGCTAATGTTACTTGAATGTTTATTACAAATATCTTCCCTTGATTTGCTCATAAGGAAACTGAGGCTTAGAGAATTTAGTAACAGGACACATAGCTGACAGGAAGCAGAATTTAGATTTCAACCTTGGTAACACTATATTGTACTGCCTCCACATAAAATCAGGACTAGCAAATGCCTGTATAAGAATGAAGAGAGAGTTCTATACTTGTGGATTTTAATCACGTGCACCCAGGCACACAGACAAAGCCCTTTCAAATGAAAGAGCAAAGTGGATGGGATTTAGATTCCTTTCTCTCTTTCCTTTAGGAATTCAACCCAAGAAAATGGTCATTGATGACAGCTGAGATCTTGCTCCAGCAAAGAATCTTGTTCTTCCTACTCAGACATAAACACTTGGCATCTCAGGCCAGGCTTGTAGTTGGCAGGCATTCCATCTTCTCCTTTTGCCAGGCCATACCTGGTTTCCCAAATCCTTGTCCTCTTCTCCCAATTGCTCATTTTCCTGTCCTGGCCTCTAGCATTAATTCTAGCCCTTGGATGAGGAAACACTCATCAGCCCTCATGGGGTGAACAGAACTCACCTCTGCATGCAATCAGATTCTGACCTTAGGTACTGAGTTGTTGGCTTGTTTCTTCATTCAGCAAACATTAACTGAGCACCTTTGACACAACAAGTCACGTGCAGATTGGGGTGTATAAATGCAAACAACAATGTAAGCTCTGCCACACCAAACAGGCTGTCTCTCCCAGAAGATGAGAAACTGACATAAAGGTCACACAATTAATTATGGAATTATGGGACAAGGTGATGTGAAGTGTTACCAAAAGGTGCCTTCCCTGCTCCATCTGGTTGTCTGCTGGTCCCTATACCCATCAGTGCCCAGTTACAGAAGAAAAGTTCAGAGCTGAAAGTCAGAGGTGTTATGTCCTTCATCTTCTAAATGAAAAGAAATATATTTCCTGGGACCAGACTCTCCCAGTCTACACCAAGTAGAAAATGAAGCATAACTGGTTTTGTGGTTTTTGCCACCAAGACAGAAGGAATGAAAAGACTGGGAAAGAGAGGACAGGAACTTTGTGAAAAGACAAGAAAGAGGGAGAGCTATATGTCTATCCTGTTTTTTCTTCTCTAGGGATCTCCAGAGAATGTTCTTGACAGTTTGAATGTGATGATGAACATAGGGTTTAGAACCCAATTTTTTCCTTTTTTTTTTCCTGCCAGATCTCTGAGAAATTATGGAACCCAATTCTTTTTTTGTTATTATAAAGATGTGGTGTACAAATCAGGATTAGGTATACAAACGTTGATTATGCAGGTACCCTTGTTGATGAGGTATGCCCCTCCCTCCCTTAGCAGTTTCCCTTAACTGCCAATCTCACCCCCAATCCCCTGACAGTTTCCCACTACTGCCAGTCGCTTTCTTATAGTATTATAATTGTTCAAGGTCTGCTTATGAGTGACAACATTTGGTACTCTGTTCTAGTTTCTGTGATAGATCACTGAGTATGATAGATTCTAAATCCATCCAAGTTGCTGCAAAGTCCATGTTTGTCCTCTATGGCTGCATAATAGTCCATCGTGTATATGTACCACATTTTTTTATCCAGTCCAGCTTCGATGGGCAACATGGTTCTTTCCACGTTTTTGCTATTGTGAATAGAGCTGTAACAAACATACTTGTGTAGGTATCTTTTTTGTAGAATGATTTGAGTTCCTCCAGGTATATTCCCAATAAGGGAATTGCTAGGTCATATGGAAGGTCAATTTCTAGTTCTTTCAGATACCATCACACTGTCTTCCAAAGACGTTGCACTAGTTTGCATTCCCACCAGCAGTGTAGAAGCGTTCCATTTTCTCCACATCCGCACCGGCATCTATTGTTGTTTGTTTTATTAATGATGGCCATTCCACTTAGGTGGTATCTCAGTGTGGTTTTGATTTGCATTTCTCTGATGATGAGTGAGGCTGAGCACTTTTTCATGTGTCTGTTGGCTGCCCATATGTATTCTTTTGAGAAGTGTCTATTCATGTCTTTTGCCAACTTTTAAATGGGGCTGTTTGTTTTTTTCCTTTCGGCACATTTGAGTTCCTAGTAGATCTTAGATGTTAGGCCTTTGTCAGATATACAGTTAGCAAATATTTTTTCCCATTCTGTGGGCTGTCTTCCTGCTCTCTTGATGATTTCTTTTACTTTGAAGTTCGTTAGTTTGATGAGGTCACACTTGCCTATCTTATTTCTTAAGGTATAGGCATTTAGGGTTCTGAGTAGAAATTGGTTGCCAGTTCCAATTTCCATAAGGGTGTCTCCTGCGTTTTCTAATATTCTTATAGTTTGAGGTTTGACGTTTAGGTCTTTAATCCATTTAGAGTTAATTTTTGTTTATGGTGATAGGTAGGGGTCCTGTTTCAATCTTCTGCATGTGATCAGCCAGTTTTTCCAGCACCATTTACTGAATAGGTTCTCCTCTCCCCAGTGGATGTTGTTGAAGGCTTTGTCGAAGATGAGTTGGTTGAGAAATTGAGGCTTTGCTTCCAGAATCTCTATTCTGTTCCATTACTCTACATGCCTGTTCTTGTACCAACACCCGGCTGTTTTGATTACTGCAGCCTTATAGTACAATTTGAAGTCTGGAAGTGAAATACCTCCTGCTTAGTTTCTTTTACTAAGGATTGTTTTGGCTATTCATGGTCATTTATGTTTCCATATGAATTTCTATATTATCATTTCCAAGTCTAAGAAGAATGATGTTTATAACTTAATGGATATTGTGTTGAATCTGTAGATTGCCTTTGGTAGAATGAACATTTTAACAATGTTGATTCTTCCTATCCATGAGCACAGAATATTTTTCCATTTGTTTGTATCTTCTTGGATATCTTTGAGCAGTGTTTTGTAGTTCTCATTGTAAAGGTTTTTCACTTCTCTGGTTAGGAAGATGACAAGGTATTTCATTTTTTTGGTGGCTATTGTGAATGAGATTGTGCTTTTAACTTGTGTCTTTGCCTTCTTGTTGTTGGTGTATAGGAATGCAACTGCCTTTTGCAAATTTATTTTGTACCCTGGGACGTTGCCAAAGTCCTTTATCAGTGCAAGCAGGTTTTTGACAGATTCTCGTGGATTTTCAAGGTATAGGATCATATCATCAGCAAAGAGGGATAACTTGACTTCCTCTTTTCCAATTTGGATACCCCGAATTTCCTTGTCTTGTCTAATTGCCCGAGCTAGGACTTCCAACACAATGTTGAACACAAGAAGGGTGAGAGTGGGAAGCCTTGTCTTGTTACAGTTTTTAGCGGAAATGTTTCCAGTTTCTGTCCATTTAGAATATGTTAGCTGTGGGTTTATTGTAGATGGCACTTACTATTTTGAGGTATGTTCCTTCTATACCTAGGTGTTTAAGGGTATTTATCAAGAAGGAATCCTGGGCTTTATCAAAAGCTTTGTCTGCATCTAGTGATATAATCATGTGGTTCTTGTTTTTACATCTGTTGATGTGCTTAATTACATTTATGGTCTTGCGAATGTTTAACCAGCCCTGCATTCAGGGGATGAAGCCTACTTGGTCATGGTGGATGATTTTTGAGATGTGTTTTTGGATCCGATTTGCTAGAAGCTTGTCGAGGATTTTTGCATCTATGTTCATAAGGGATATTGACCTGTAGTTCTCTTTATTTGTTGGATCTTTACCTGGTTTGGGATCAGTGTGATGTAGCCTTCATAAAATGATTTGGGAAGAATTCCATCTTTCTCAATTGCCTGGAATACTTTTAAAAGGATTGGTATCAGCTCCTCTTTGTACATTTTATAAAATTCTGCTGGAAAGCCATCCAGTCCAGGGCTTTTTTTTTTTTTTTTTGTAGGTAGTTTTCGTATGACAGAGTCAATTTCCTGGGTTGTTATTGGTCTATTAAGTGTCTCAATGTCTTCGTGTTTCAACCTGGGGAGGTTGTGTGATATCAGAAAGTTCTCCATTTCATTTAGGTTGTCAAGTTTGTTTCTGTATAAGTGTACATAGTAATCTCTGATAATCTTTTGTATTTCTTCGGGGTCAGTTGTGATTTGATCTTTTGTATTTCTGATTGTGCTTATTGGGGCTTTTTCTCTCTTTTTCTTGGTCATTCTGACTAGGGGTCCATCAATCTTGTTAGTTCTTTCAAAGGACCAACTTTTTGTTTTACTGATGTTTTCTATGATATTTTTGTCTTCTATGTCCCATATTTGGGCTCTTATTTTGGTGATTTGGATTGGATTCTTCTGCTAAAGTTGGGGGTTTGGTGGTCTTCTCTTTCCAGCTCCCTTAGGTGATTTGTTAGGCTCTCAACTTGTGATCTTTCCACTTTCTTGATGTGTGCTCGTAAAGACATAAATTCCCCTCTTAGAACTGCCTTCATGGCATCCCAGAGGTTTTGGTAAGATTTTTCTTTATTTTCTTTTGTTTCCAGGAATCTTCTAATTTCTGCTTTGATTTCAGTGTTAACCCAGTAGTTGCTCAGCATCCATGCTGTTTGGTGTCCATGTCTTTGTGGACATTGGGGAAATGTTGTTGGTGTTGATATTTATTTTTATTCCACTGTGATCTGAGAATGTGCATGGCAAAATTTCAACCTTATGGAATTTGTTTATGCTTGATTTATGGTCAAGAATGTGATCGATCTTGGTGTACGTTCCATGTGGTGATGAGTAGAATGCATATTCTGTGGATGCTGGGTGGAATGATCTGTAGGTATCTGTTAAGTCCTTTTAGTTGAGTGTCAAGTTTTAGTTCTGGATCTCCTTGTTGATTTTTTGCCTTGATGATCTGTCTAGGGCTGTTAGTGGGGTATTCAAGTCCCCTGTTATAATCATGTTAGAGTCAATATCTTTTTTTAGTTTACTTAGTAGCTGCTTTATAAATGCTGGTGCTCCTGTGTTGGGTGCATATATGTTTAGGATGAATATTTCTTGTTGATGGATTGAGCCTTTTATCATTAGGTAGTGTCCTTTTGCATCTTTTTAAATTTTTGATAACTTTGTTTTTTCTGATATTAAGATTGTAACTCTTACCTTGCTTTGTGAACCATTTGCCTGGAAACTTATTTTCCATCCTTTAACTTTGAGTTTGTGTGCATCCCTTGTAGTGAGATGAGTCTCTTGGATGCAGCAAATAATTGGGTCATGGTTTCTTATACAGTATGCCATTCTGTGTCTTTTCAGTGGTATATTTAGTCCATTCATATTCAGGCTGATTATTGAAATGTGATTGTTTATTGCTGTCATGAAGTTCTTATAAAGTTTTTTCTTTGCTTGTTTTCTTTTGGCTTTGAGGTTAATGTATGTGTGTTTTCAAGTTTCTTGTTGTACTGTATTCTCTGTTGATTCTGTGCTCTGATGTTCTCTTGGGAAATGTGTGGTCATTCTTTTCTTTCTTTCTTCTGTTTTTAATGTCTTTTTAAGTGTCTCCTGTAGAGCTGGTCTGGAAGCTGCATAACCTCTTAGGGATTGGATGTCTGGGAAGGATTTTAATTCTCCATCATTGATGAAGCTGAGTGTGGCTGGATAGGAAATTCTTGGTTGAAATTGTTTATATTTGAGGACTTTGAATATACGGCTCCAGTCCCTTCTACCTTGTAGTGTTTCTGCCAATAGTTCTGCTGCTATTATGATTGGTTTTGCCCAGTAGGTAGTCTGACATTCCTCTCTTGCTGCCCATAGGACTTTTTCTTTTGTGCCTATTTTGTGCAGTTGAATTACTATGTGTCTAGGGGTTGGTCTTCTCATCTGATGTCTTGTGGGGGTTCTCTGTATTTCTTGTGCTTGACTGGTCACATCTCTGGTGAGATGGGGAAAGTTTTCTTGTATTACCTCCTGGAATACTTGCTCCAAGTTGTTCCCCATTTCCCTTTCTTCTGGGATACCAATCAGGTGTAGGTTTGGCTTCTTGATATAATTGCACATCTCTTGTAGGCTTTGTTCTTTCTTTCTAAGTTTTCTTTCTATGTTTTTTACAGATCAGGTTAATTCCATGTTCTGGTCGTCAAGTTCTGAGATTCTTTCTTCAGCTAGATTAATTCTGCTTTCCGTGATTGTCATTTTGTTATTTATTTCCTGGATGAAATTTTTTACTGCCAAAATCTCTGTTACACATTCTTTCAGTGTTGCATCTTGTCTTTCTTGAATCTTATTCACTCTTTCCATCCATTCCCTAATCCCTGTCGTATTCTGGAGCCACTCACTGGTGACTTCCATCGTTTGGGCTCCAAGGTCTGATTTTTCAGGAGTTTTGTCTTTGGTACACTTGAAATTACCTGAGGTCTTCCATTGGCTTTTCCTCATTTGTGACAGATCTCCTGTTTTTCTCTTTAGTTCTGTTATTTAGTGTCAGTGGGAGAAGCTTTCCCTTCTGATATTTGCTCAGTTCTCTATTCTTCCCTGATCTGGGCTCTGGATTTGTTCTATTATGAAATAGGATGGTGAATGGGAGGCTTTGTTGTCTGTTGTAGTTTTTGCAATTCAAATAAAATAGGGGATGGGCACTAGGATTCCAAAACTATTTGCAAATTGCAATGTTCACTTGTTGTGGTATGTGTTCCCTGAGACCCACTTCCCGCCACCACTTTATATGATGATGCAAAGCAGAAACCAATGCAAAAAACAATTGAACACACACACACACACAGACATATACACACCCCCCAAAACAAACTGGAATAACAAGAAAGTGAAACAAAACAAACAACAACAAAAAACCAAGAAAAGTAAATGCAAACATGCCCGGCATAAAGTGCATAGAGAAGAAAAACAGAAAGACCGGGAGTGGGAGGAATGGAATTCAGTTCAAACCCTCGCACATATATTGACACACACCTTAAAATATTAAAAAATGAAAATAAAAAAACCCAGAAGAACAAAAAAGCAAAAACAAACCAACAACAACAACAAAATTGAGAGATGAACACCCAGTCATTCACATACACACATAATCAGAAAACGACAAATAAGATAGAAAGAAACAGAAATAGAAAAGAAAAAATATTTGGGGGGAGCGGATCAAACCCTCACATACACATTTATGCACAAAGGAAAAATATTTTTAAAATAGATGAACTAACAAAGTCAAAAATTTTTTTTTAATTTTTTTAAAAATTAAAAATAAAATTTAAAAAAACCCCTGCCCTCTTGTAGCAGGTTCTGTAGTCATTCCTCTAATCA
>CAUYQG010118550.1:0-39854 GCA_963574415.1 Tarsius wallacei | reverse complement strand
CAGAGAACCAAATAAAAAGCACAATCCCGTTCACAATAGCCGCAAAAAAATGAAATACCTCGGCATCTTCCTAACCATAGAAGTGAAAGACCTTTACAATGAGAACTACAAAATGTTGCTCAAAGAAGTCCAAGAAGACACAAACAAATGGAAAAATATCCCATGCTCATGGATAGGAAGAATCAACATTGTTAAGATGTTCATCTTACCAAAGGCAATCTACAGACTCAACACAATATCCATTAAATTACCAACATCATTCTTCTCAGACCTGTAAATGACAATGCAGAAATTCATTTGGAAACATAAATGACCACGAACAGCCAAAACAATCCTTAGCAAAAGAAACAATGCTCCTGTTATTAAAAGTAATAAAGAAAAGTTAATCTTTCAGTGCTTAAAAGTGTTCTTCCCTTTAAAACGTATGTCTTATAAAGTCTAAGGAGACATAAAACTAGAATGTTATAAAGACATTGCTGGGTGAATTAAAAAATTGGAATATGGACAGTAGATTAGAATATTATATTGATGCTAAATTTACCAAAGTTGGCAAGTGTACTATGGCTCAGTTAGAGAATAAACAACAAGGAAGTAGTTAGAGGTAAAGGGCCATTTTTTATGTAACTTTCTTGCAAACCTTCAGGAAAAAATAGGTGTATACATTACATATATATGTACATGCATATGCACATATATGTAATATATACACTTATTTTATATATCTGTAATACATATATAATATATACACATATGTATTATATGTGTAATAATACACATATATATCACTCTGTATGTATATGTGCACACACACACACACACAGAGTGCCAAAAAAGTATACACATTTTAAGAAAGGAAAAACTGTATTAAAATTGTAATACTCAATATATGCCAATAACAAAAGTTGAATACAAGTCAAGTTTGACTTCTTCAATTACAAGAGGTGCTCAAAGTGGTTACCGCCAGCATCCAGACACTTCTGTTTATGACAAACTAAAAGTAATACAGAGATAACATCCCTTAAAATGTGTATACATTTTTTGGCATCTCCAGTATATGTATGTCCACAACAGGTGAATCTGGGTAAGGGTATTATTGTCCCTTTTAATATTTTTGCTATTGCAATTTTTCTGTAATTTTAAATTATTTCCAAACTAAACATTTTAAAAATATATGTTGTATAGTTTGAAATGATGTTTTGAAGAAACATTGGAAAATGTACAGACAGAAGGGAAGAACTAGTGAAAAATTCATTTCAGAAAAATTATTCTTGGCACATCTAAGTGGCTTCTTCCCATCTTCATAGACAGGTCAACATCATAACTTCATGTTGTGCACCAGGCTCCTTCTTATGTCTCCAGTCCTCCTCATCAGTAAACAGCCTTAAGAGGCATTCAGGTTGGTTCCAAAATATCTACAAACAAAAAGTAGGAAAATGAGCACCTTGTGGAAATGGTGCATTTCATCCTCTTGGCCCTGAGCACTTTGCTTTATCCTGCTGTTCAAAGAACCACCACTGAATCAGACTGACATTTCAATGCAAAACCCCTAGGCAGGGTTCCTCGAGATGGAAGTTCCAAGTGATGAAACTTCAAATTTCTCTTTCAGTGTTATCAAACTTAAGACCCCTTTGAAAGAGATGGCTATATTCCAGAACAAGATACTAAATAATATTTTATAATATGATAATAATAGTACTATTATATTCTAAGCCTTTTAAACATATTAATTCATTTAACCATCATGCCAAGTATTATGATTATTTCGAATTTACAAATGAGAAAACCAAAGATCAGACAAAATAAGTAACGAGCCAAAGATCACACAAGTGGTAAGTCGCTGAATTTGAACCCAGGGAATCTGACTACAGAGCCCACATTGTTAATTACCACACTCAACTGCACCGAACTAGGACTCGGACATCAGTCTCTATCTGTTAGCCAGTTGAAAATACTCTAATTATCCTAGTTGACTGACTGGGGTGTCAATATAGTTGCAATATTGTCTTTATTTAAAAATCTTATTATCTAAGTTTCATAAAGTAAACCCCTATTGAGAAGTCAAGTTTACTCCATGGCCACTATCAAATTACTTGGGTCATGTTCAGCATTTGTTCTTTTCAGTAAGGAAGATCATTCATCACAAAGAAGCTGGGAAGACTAAGTAATTGCTTCTCCATAAAATCTTCAACACTTTCCTCATAACCCAAAATGATCTTTCCTCTCTAAATCCATTGTGAATCATTAAGTAGCATTCAGCTTCTATGTCAATAGTGAATGTACCATTTCCTTGGAGATAATCCCTGGGTGACACAATCTAAGACTTTGTTTATGGATTAACTAGTACTTCACATAGATTCTAATCAAGATACCCAGTTTTCTTTCTCAGGAAGCAGGAGACCCATGGTAGGCTTTCCTGGAATGAGCAACCACTTACCTCATGGACTTTCTTCTCCCAGAGAAAGTCCTACAGCAACAACAGGAATGGTGCTGTAGTAGAAGTTATAAAAGTAGTAGTGATAATGGTACTCATGGTACCAGTAATAGTAATAATGGCTAACATTTCATTGAGCATCAGGCACTATTCTAAATACTTTGCATCAAAACGTCCCTATGATATAAGCACTGTCAGGTTCTCATTTTACAGATGAAAAAACAGGCACAAAATAAGGAGGATGTGTTGACCATTAGAAAGTCAGATTTTGCAACTGCCTTGTATTAGTCTAACTACTGTAACAAACAACCCTACATCTAAGCAGCTCAAAGGTCTATGCCCCACTTATATCACAATCTGATGAGAAATTCGACAGCAGACTTCTACAAGGTGTTTCAGAAACCCTGATCCCTTCCTCCTAGTGATTCCACCAACCTCTGGTCCTTGGAGCTCTCCTTGGACTACGCCTGTTAACAAAGAATGAGGAGGCCTAAAATGTGGTCTCTTGTGTGAGCAAGAGAAATTTGAGCATCATGGTGAACACACAGCATGCTCTTGGAGAGATTTTAGAAATCTGCGTCAGGTGGGTCAGAGGAGAGAGAACAAGAGAAGAATGCTCATCCCTGACTACCTATCCAGTGTGAATGTCACCTTCCCTCCCTCACCTTGCCCCAGGCAGAGAGCCAACATCCTCACATATTGGATTGTAACTTCTTGTGTTTTCAAGACCAAGTTCCTCTGACCCTTCCAGGTCAAGGTCTCCCTCCACAACTACACACAAAAAGTGGGGTAAAATGAGGACCAGAGGTATGTGAACTTTCTCTGACTCATCCGAGCTTTGGCCTAAAATAAGCAAAGTGCTGACACCTGCCATGGCCATGACCTGGGCAAGGCATTGTTTCAGATGAGGCTGTTCCTGAGTGCTTAGGCAGGGCTCAGTCAGCCTGGGTCTTACTCTCATTCCCACCACACCTTATTTGTTCATTTGGTCACAAAACTTTCATGAAGTGAAACCAGGCATAGCAGGACTTATCTGACTCCAGTTACAAGCAAGCATCCAGGAAGAGCACTGGCACTAAGACAGGTACTTACAGAGGGCTGACTACCTCCCTCCTTACCATTCAGTTATGTCCTGTTTAGTCTGAATTTTATTTGATTCATCAGTCAGACTTTCCACTTCAATTATGTATAGGAAAAAAATATCTTATCAAACATCAAATCCCAGACATTCACATTTTCATTGGCCCAGAAGACAAACCGTGATGTTGCCTTTAGAATATCTCTCAATGATCTCAACTTTGCCTATTTTTGTAGTTTCAGAGGACATTTATATGGTAATGCCACTACCCAAAGTCATCTTTAATGGAGCATCGTTAATTCAAGTTTCTTTAGAGATTTTGCAAGTCAGCATAACTTTTCCTGACCAGCTTATTTCTCAATGTCTTTAGCTCTACCTGATGTCAAAACTCACCTATGAGCTTGGTCAGACTGGGTTTCTTTTATTCTATGAGTGAACGAACTATATCTTTAAACACTAAACATTTTTTAAGCATATAACTTGTTTTCCCAAGAAAAATACAATGTTTAAAAACCACCTCAGTGTTCGCTGCAAATATATAGCACAAAAATGTTAAAGACCAAATGCAAAAAGAATCTACTCTCTGCCTCTCCCTCTCCTTCTTCCTCTCCCTATTCTCTCTCTTTTTCTCTCTTTCTCATTCCCTCTCTTTCTTTTTCTACCTACCTCATCTCTATCTATCCTCCTTTTAGAAGCTTTCAAATAAAAATTGAGAACAAAGAAAGCTTCCCAAATAAAACTATACAAGCAAATCCATTAGGGATAATATCTGTGTAATTCTGTATGAAAATTATTATATAAGTACGACCCTACAGAGTTAGAGAAAATAAACAGAAAGGAGCATCTGGTATAAGCTATGTACCTGGTAATGGTAATAAATAAAGAAAACATGAGGTTTTTAGTGCAAGGAGTTAACTAAGACCATTGAAAATTGATGTGATAGAGATCATATCAAGATATAACCATGTTTAAAGTAAACTAGCCCTGCAGTTTAGTAAATAGAGACTAAAACTGGCATACTCCATTCACATAACTGTGCTAAAGTGGAGTGCTGAGGTCTCATGTTCATCACAGTACTACTCAGTACTACAGTAGTGAAAATATGGAACCACTCTAAGTGTCTGTCAAAGGATGGATGAATAAAGAAAATGTGGTATATATGCACAATGGAATACCATTTAACCATTAAAAAAGAAAATCTTTTTTTATGCAGAACATGGATGGAACTGGAGGTCATTATGAAATAGACCAGGCACAGAAAGACAAATTCTGCATTTTCTCACTCATAAGGGAGCTAAAAAATTTGATCTACATGGAGGTAGAGAATAGAGTAATAGATAACAGAGACTGAGAAGGGTGGGAGTTGGTGGTGGAGATGAAGAGAGGTCAATTAGCCGGGTGTGGTGGCTCATGCCTATAATCCCAGCACTTTGGGAGGCTGAGATGAGAGGATTACCTGAGCCCAGGGATTCAAGACCTAGGCAACTTGGCAAGACCTCGTCTCTACAATAAATCAAAAAATTAGCTGGGCATGGCAGCATGTGCCTGTAGTTCCAGCTACTTAGAAGGCTGTGGTGGAAGGACCACCTGAGCCCAGCCACTGCTCTTCAGCCTGCCACTGCACTCCAGCCTGGGCGTCAGAGTGAGACACTGACTCAAAAAAAAAGAGAGAGGTCAGTTAATGGGTAAAAAACATATAATTAGATAAAAGGAATGTCTAATGCTTGATAGCAGAGTAAGGTGACTATGGTTTACAACAATGTGTTGTACAAATGGGGACCCCTAAAAATTTGAATTTATTTATAAATGCATTTATCCGTAGATGTTGTATTTATTACATGTTTATGTGTGTTTATTCTTACATGTTTAAACTTCGGTCACCTTTAAAGTGCTCTCTGTTTGATGCAACACAACAATCGAGACACTTTTTTTCCATTGCCCAAAACAGTTTTGAACTCACTGATTTTGATGCCTTTTAGTGCTTCTGCTGTTTTTTGTTTCACCTCTTCCACGTTGGCAAAAACATTTCCCTTGAGGACTTTTTTCATCCGGGAAACAAACAAACAAAAAATGTTACTCTGGTCAAGATTTGGTGAATGGGGGGTGGGACATAGGAGTCATGCTGTTTGGGGTCCAAAACTGCTGAACACTCAGCGTGGTGTGGGCAGGTGCACTCGTAAGTCACCCATCATGAAATGAGCAAGCATGTTGAAAGAATCTCCAGCCGGGTTCGGTGGCTCAGCCTGTAATCCCGCGCCTTTGGGAGGCTGAGGTGAGTGGATTGCCTGAGCCTGTGGGTTCGAGACCCGCCTGGGCAACTTGGTGAGACCTCATTTCTACAATAAATCAAAAAGCTAGCCAAGTGTGGTAGCGCGCGCCTGTAGTTCCAGCTACTTGGAAGGCTGAGGCAGAAGGATCGCCGGAGCCCAGCAGGTCGAGGCTGCGGTGACCGGGAGCGGCCACTGCATTCCAGTCTGGGCGACAGAGTGAGACTCCAACAACTCAAAAAAAAAAAAAGAATCTCCAAAAAAATTCACGGAAGCCGAAGGCAGCCTCTCACAACAACGCTAGCTGGTACACTGATTTCAATGGATTCCTAGAACACTTACCTAGCGAGAGAGGCCTGTACTACAAGGGGCCTGCCCTCCAAAAGATAATTCCGGTTTCTGAGGTGTGTGTTGGGGGGTCCTTCCTCATATATTTCAAAATCGCTGGAAGGATGGACTTGAAGTATTCCTGACACCTAGAAATGATAAATATTTGAGGTTATGAATATTCTAAATACCCTGACTTAATCATTATATATTCTATGCGTGTAATCAAATATCACATGTACCCCATAAATATGTACAAATATAATGTATCAATTTAAAAAATGAGGTGCCATGTTATACACTGGGTTTGAGGGGATAAATCAGATGATATCCTAGAGGAGGCCATCAGAATAAAGGATCTTCAACAAGGTGGGAAATGTGATAACAGAAATGTGTAAGGATAAGGGAAGACAGAAGGCAGGACTTCAGTGATGTTTTAGAGATATGGAGGGGATCTGCCCTATGTAAGAGGAAAACAGACAACCTAAGGTGCAAGCAGAATGGAAGGCAAGAAAAAACAATGAGCAAAATGATGTCAAGATGTCGTGGGGCGGGGAGGCGCATATGGACAGGCCAAAGGCCAGGGAAAAAATGTGAAAGAGCCTGTCCTGGCATAACCCATAGGCCACACAAGAGGCAGGGAACAGTGGAACTTGACCTATAGACTGTTCAGGACAAAGTTCTGATTAACTACGTAAGTCAACTGTCTCTGGGAGAGCAGAAGTAACAGGAATCTAGAAGAAATCTTCTGCATCACATTAGAGTGTTATAGCCAGGCAGGAAAATACCTTTGGAAAACAGAAGGAAGGAAGGAAGGAAGGAAGGAAAGAAGGAAGGAAGGAAGGAAGGAAGGAAGGTCTGAAGAATAAACATTACATAGAATTCCATGGGCAAAGTCATGAAAAAAGAAGAAAATTCAAGAGGACTCAAGGTTTTAAAAAAGCAAAAGATATGTCATAATATGGTCAGAAATAATGCCTGTTTGATGATTAAAAAACATTCTGGGGCAGCCCCTTCGGATCCCCTCCCTCTGTGGGAGCTTTTCTGTTCTCTCAATCAATCCTGCTTTCCAAAAAAAATCTGCATTCAAAACATTTTAGAAATTATAAAAAGCTATCAAATGAAATTTAAATCACTTATAATTCTATTAACTAGAATCTCTTTTTTTTGTAGTAAATATACTTAAATTAGAAAATAGCATAAACAGTGTATTCTATGTCTGTTTTCACTTAACTTAGTATTAGAATACCTCCCAGTAATTTAGTTTTCTTTGAAAATGTGACTTTTAGCTGGGCTCGGTGGCTCAGCCTGTAATCCCACACTTTGGGAGGCTGAGGTGAGTGGATTGCCTGAGCCCACAGGTTCGAGACCCCCCTGGGCAAATTGGCGAGACCTCATCTCTACAATAAATCAAAAAATCAGTCGGGCGTGGTAGCGCATGCCTGTAATTCCGGCTACTCGGAAGGCCGAGGCGGAAGGATCGCTGGAGCCCAGCAGGTCGAGGCTGCGGTGGCCAGGAGCGGCCACTGCACTCCAGTCTGGGCGACAGAGTGAGACTCCAACTCAAAAAAAAAAAGAAAGAAAATGTGACTTGTGACTTTTTATAACTGTGAAAATTGTCCATTATGAGGACATTAGAAATTGGCTTAAGCACCCCCTTATTGCTGGAAATGTACCATTAATAATTTATTGAGATTATAAATAACACAAGGATGAACATCCAAAAGGTGCCACTTGGCCTTTGGTATTCCTTCACAATGGCATGAATGTGGGCTCCTCCTCAACTACTATGTGAATGTAGATTGAGAAAACAGGTCAAGAAAACAGTCCTGACTGTCTAAGGAAAATATTATAGTGCCTACTTTCAGTTAACCTTGATAACAGGGAGAAAAAAAAAAGAGGTGAAAACAGGCCCTGTTTTATGTACTTTTTGGCCTGAAAATACACAGGAACCGTTCCAGAGAATTCCTAAACATCGTGGGTGGCTTTGAAGGGCTATTTTTATGATAACTAATTTTATTAACTTTTTTGTGCCAATCAGAAGTTTGGCCAATGAATCCTTTGGCCCCCCTCTCCCCTTTCTAGTCTCTATTTAAATATATATATATTCCTTTTTATGTGCCACAAATATGGGAGGGAGAAATATACAAGAAATGGAAATTTAACTAATTTTGTCTGGACTCTGCAAGTTGTTCATAAAATTGCCAAGCCAAGAGGAAAAATATAAACACTGCTGGGGAGACACCAGGATTTCGAGCCTGGAGAGACGCTGTAATTATGGCAGAGGCATGCAAGCAGTGGGAGGGCAGTGAAGATACCAGTCACTGGGTCAAGTGAACAGATGGCGGTGGTTGATCCAGAAACCTGAGCCAGCAGTCCATGGCTTACAGGGGAGATGAGACGTTTTGTCCACCATTGAGTAATCTTGCTAGTGGGGTGCAGCTCCTTGGAGGCAAGGGGATTTGAACCTTCCGTGAGAAATGTAGTCTAATCTTTAAGGAATAACATTTACCAGGGCCTCATGAAATCTTCAGTGAATTGCTGAACATCATTAAAGACTGGTGACCTGCACTGGTTGCTGATTATAAAGCGAGTGGATCTGATCTACAGAAAGTGGATCCTATGGATCTCTCAGAAATAGCTCAGATTCTTTAGAGAAACAGTCCCCAACCTTTTTGGCATCAGGGACCGGTTTCGTGGAAGACAATTTTTCCACGGGGTTGTGGGGGGAGGGAAGCATCAGGCATTAGATTCTCATAAGGAACGTGCAACCTAGACCCCTCACAAGTGCAGTTCACAATAGGGTCCCCGATCCTAATAGAATCCAATGCCACCCCTGATCTGGTGGAGATCTGCAGTCCTGCTGCTCACCTCCTACTGGCTGGCCTGGCTCCTAACAGAGCCTTGTTAAAAATACTCCCCAGGACCGGCCCGCATTGCTCGCCTCTAAGACCAGGAGGCTCTGTGAGCAAAGGACACAGGTTTATAATCGCCCTGTCTGTGAGAAGCTGCGTTTTCCTGAGAGCCAGATGTTTCTCCAGATCACACATTGTCCTCCCAACCGGAAGTTCGAGAGAACTCCAGGAGGAGTCAGAAAGGGAGACTTTTAAAATGTCTAGCAATGCAGTGAGTCACCAAGTGGTTCTTCCTCTTGTTGCTCTTTCTCTCCCAATGTCAGTAAGGGCCACTGCAGGATAGAAGAACACCCACTGGGGCCCAAGGGGAGAGAGCGTCCTGGCAGAGTGAGTAGGCCCTTATGTTGGGCCGGGGGAAGAGAAGGGCGGTGCAACTCACAGGCTCAAGTAGCAGCCTGCTCTTGGCAGGAGCTGCTGCTAATTTTCTTTGGCTGGCTCTGACTACCTGTCTGAAAGCACTGCAATGCAGGAAGGAAATTTTTCAAGAGATTAAACTATTATTGTTTCCTGTGTGGCTGTCTTCGGTGGTGTATGAGAAAAAGCTTTAAGGGCACTTGAAAAGAGATTTGTCTGAATAGCAGGGTTGTTGTGATTCCTCCCCCCCCTCCAGTCGGGATTTGGCCAATTTCCTCAGGAAAGTGGTTGATTAGGACCCATGGATTTATCCGTGGCCTAAATATAAGATGTCATAAAGGTGATTAATGGTGAGCTCACCATCGGAGGGAGTTAAGAGTTTATAAAAGCTATTTTTAACAGTTTGGAAGGGGGAAAAACTCATTTGTCATGTTGCCAACATGTTTCAATAGTTAAAAACCTCTTTGTGGGCCCTGATAATTCATGCTACTCACTGTTAAAGGTCGTTGTATTTTCTGATTTTACAAGTTTGTTTGAAAAAATTGATTCAGTGTGTTTTGCTGTTTATATAAAAACAAATAGGGGAAGGAAAAGAAAATGCATTTCCACCATGATTAGTGATTGCTGCTCATGGTGACACTTATGCACAATAACCTTGTTTCTTTTTTCCACCCTGCCTTGGAACAGAGAGAAGTGGCCTTTCTGTTTATACTCCTACCATATAAACAGTAACTGATGGGGTGTCCGGAGACAGTTTTCAAAGCACAAGCACATCTAGCCTGGGATTTCCAAATCAGGGGAAACTGGAGTCGTTCAGAAAGTGGAAGATGACCCTGGTGTGGCTCAGTCCCATCGCATCACCCAGAGATGCTCCTCATTGTCCCTTTATTCCAATGACAATACCATAAACAAAACACTCTTTTTAAAAATTGCATCTTCTCCCCAGTCACAAACCAACCACCCTTATTTAAAGGAGCATATCTGATCAGCCTCTTTTATACATTTTTTTTAATTTTAAAGATGTGGAGTATAATTCAGGATTAGTTATGTAAGTGGACATTGTACAGGTAAAAGTTTGGTGATCAGCCTCTTTCTAAAGCTGAATTTCATATACAGTATCTACCAAATTCTCTGAAACTGGAATTTACCATTGACAGAATAATGCATGACACACTAATGAATATATACTGAATACAAAAGGTTGTCATTGTTGGATAGATAGTTGGATATTTTGTGTATAGTGGAAATATGAAGTCATGGGTCTATTCTCCAATACATAGGGTATAGAGTGGGATGTGGGGAAGAGTAAATTATTGAAAAATAATCGATAGCTATCAAAAATTTTGAGTTACTGGCAAAATTATATAAAAATGCTTTCTATGATTCTTACAGAATTTTAGAAGACAATTCCAATCAACATGATGTAGTACCAAGTATTTCTTAATTCCTTCGTTTATTTAGCAAACGGTTATAGGACACTCTAATATGCCTGAAATGCTGACTATTACTCCATGGGAGGGAGACAAATATGACTAAGACTTCAATGAGCATCACAGGGAAACTGACAGATAAAGAAGCCTCTTAAAACTGAGATAAGAGATATGATACTATGTATATATGAACTCCCTTTCTGGGGTTGAGAAAGAGGAAAAAAATGTTCCCCTAGAGGTCCAGAAGTATGGATAATAAGAATAATAAGAACCATAATAGCTAACTAGAAGCTGTAGGAATGGCTGTTTCTCATATCCCCTTAGCCTGAACTTACTCCTACACCCACACCTAGCTGCAAAGGAGGCTGGAAAAATGAAGCTGAGCAGCCCTTGCCCCTCTAAATTATGAAGGTTCTATTAGAAAAAGAAAGGGAGAATGACTATTAGGAAACAGGAAGCAGTTTCTGCACATGTCATTTTATGTAGGGGTCTAAAAGAACCATAACATCAAAAATCATCAATGAGCACAACAGTTTCTATTGCGTTAACAAAGCCTAAAGCAGTATGCTACAGGGTCTACAACAAAGGATAAAGTGTCTTATCATTATTTTGCATTAAAATTGTAATTGCATTTCATTATTTGCAATATGTAGATATTTATAATAAAATGTAATATTTTCACATTAAAATAGGTAGCAATAAAAGCTGTATAGGATTTATTCAAAAAGTAGTAGAGAATTTAAGAGCAAGAAGGGCAAAGGAGATGAAACAATTTTAAGTCATCAGACTCATGGAAACACAGCAAAATCAAGAATGACCACCCTGAATTAGAGTTGGCTGCTACGACAGGCTGCTTCCTCTGCCATTGGTGAGTTCTTTCAGAGTAAGGTTGTAGGTTATTTGTCTTTGTGTTCCCACTGCCCAGTAGAGTTCATTTCCTGGCACTTATTGGCCCTTGATTAATGTTGAAAAGAGGGAAAGAACACTTCATTTGAGTTTTTAAGTAATGAGTCAGATCTACTAAGGGCTATCACCGAAGGGCCACTCGACCTTGACCTCGCACAACTTTTGAATTTCCACTTTTAAGACACAGATGTGACATATATAGATGACACACATGGTTGAAAGATGATGATGTTCATCATACAACTTTAATTTTTTGTTGTGTTACCAGACTAAGTCACCTGTGGTACACAATGAATTCATTTCTATAAACTGTATAAATATCTTGTGTTCAACAAATGCATACTGAGTTAAAGAGCTTGTGTTTAGTTTAAAAAGAATGTAAGCTTAGATGTTCTTCCAGAATACTTAAAATGCTATTTTAACATTTCTTCTCCTTCTCCTTCTCCTTCTCCTTCTCCTTCTTCTTCTTCTTCTTCTTCTTGTTTGTTTGTCTTTTTTTTGTTTTTTTGGTTTTTTTGAGTCAGAGTCTAACTCTGTTACCCAGGCTGAAGTGCAATGGCACATTCATGGCCACCAAAGCCTTGACCGCAGGCTAGGCTCAGGCAGTCCTTCCACCTCAGCTTTCCAAGTAGCTGGAACTACAGGCATATGCCACCATTCCCAGCTAATTTTTTATTTATTGTAGAGATGAGGTCTCGCCAAATGCCCAGGCTAGTCTCGAACCCATGGGCTCAGGCAATCCTCTCACCTCAGCCTCCCGAAGTGCTAGGATTATAGGCATGAGCCACCATGTCCAACTTTTCTTCTTTTTTTATTTGGTATTTTTGTTGTTGTTTCTCTATACTTTTCTTTGTACTTAGGGTCTCAAAAAGCTTGAAGTATGCTGGGCTTCTCTCAACCTCTTTAGAGTTCTAGAAAGGATATTCTAAGGTTGCTCAAGCTCAACCCTGCTCCTAAGTGTAAGTGCCCTGAAAACCTTCTCTTCTTTTGTCCCATTTAAATTTGGTAGTTGGGCTTCCAACAGTTTCCTAGGGCAAAGTGATTGGCTTCTGGCTACTTCTGGTCCTTTCCGTCTTTCATAACTGATACACTAAGGCTCAATACTCTCGCTGGGTCTGGGCCCTCAGAATACCCAGGCTAGGACCCTAGCTTCCAGCTGAGTCAATCACTCATGGGAAGCAGGTAAACAAGGAAAGAATGTTTAGACAGACACAGTCCCCAGCCTCATCTCCAGCCTCAGTCCCTCTCCTGGGCCTCTGATTCATATCACCACCTGTTGGGAGTCGACACTTGGGTATCTCAACCTCAGTCATTCAAATCAATGGTTATCATCTAACTACAGATTGACTCATCTTTCAGGTTCCCAGGGTCAGTTGGAAGCACTACCTTCTTCCTTGTTGCTCAAGCTAAACACCTGAGTATCACCCACTGTCGCATCTGACCAACTCCCAAATCTTTTCTATTGCATCTCCTAAATTCTTCTTAAATCTACACACTGATATCACCTTGTCCAGGAAGCTCTGATCCCTTTTCTGGACAAAAGCTTTCTAACTGGCCTCTCTGCATCCATTCTTTCTCCTGAATTACCCATTCTTCCCTCTAGAGCCAGAAGTTCTTAAATATCTTTTTCCTCATTTATTCAACAAATATTGACAAAGTACCTAGCATAAGCCAAGCACAAAGTATTTAGTGGTAAGCAGAAGAGTCCTGGCTTTTTTCCTCATGAAGTGTATAATATCAGATTATGTCATCTCCATGCTTAGCATCTGTGGCTGACAGACTATAGCCCCTAAAAATGTCTGGTGGGGGTGAGGGATAGATACAAGCTAGGCGATGCAGGCAGCCTCCAAAAACTGGAATATTCAAGAAAATTTAAAAAAAAAATTTTTAAAGGAAAAAGCAAGAAAAAGAATTATCCCATAGTGATTCTGAAAGCACACAGCTTTGCCAACACCTTAGCCAATTGAGAACCAATTTGGACATCTAATTTCCAGAACAGTTTTGTTTTAAGCCACCAAGTATGTGGTAATTTATTACAGCAGTCATAGAAAAGTGATATCATAGTTTCATAGTACTCATAGTAGCAAAACAATATTCTTCAGTGGCTTCCCAGTAGCCTTGGGATAAAGCCCAAAATCCTTAACAAGGACAAGAAGGCTCTCGTGGACTGTCCTGCAAGTCACAGCCTCACGCGGTCACTCTTCCCTCCTCTGCCCACTGCCACCAACTGAACTTCTGTCAGCTCTCAAGGAGGCTCTTCCGCTCTGAGTCTGGAACCAACGTTTCCTGCCTCCTAGACCCCTCCTCTCCTCATCTTCTGTTTTATCTGACACACTCAAGTTCCCAACTTCAATTTTCAAATTAAAGGCTATTTTCTCAAAGAGATTTTACCAGAACCTCTCCATCTGTTCATGTTAGAAGCTCCCATGCTCCCTCTACTTTCCTGTTCACATTTGTTCCCATATGTTTTAATGGCTCTAATCACCGCTTAACTGTACAAGGGAGGACCCAAAAAAACCCAGAATTATCTTTTTGGAGGATAAGCCCCTTGTCATAGGCTTCTCCCTCTAGGTGAATGTTTTAAAAACCCATCAGCATCAGCATACTAGCTAGCGTTAGTGAGGGGCTATGTTCAGCTTTACTGATTTCTTTTTTTGGGGGGGATTCTTTCATCACATTTTCACATTTCATGATGGGTGATTTATGTGCACACCTGCCCACACTGCACTGAGTATTCAGAAGTTTTTGACCAAAAGCACCATGATCTCCTTGTCCCACCCTCCCTATTCACCCGATCCTTCCTCAAATGACTATTTTTTTTGCTTCCCTGGATGAAAAAAAGTCCTCAGAGGGAAACATTTTGCTGATATGAAAAAGATGAAACAAAAATGGCAGCACTAAAAGGCATCACAAATGACAAGTTCAAAACTGAGCTATGGCAAGGCATCTCGATTTTGAGATTTTGAGCAATGGCAAAAGCATATCGATAGGTGTATTGCATCAGACTTAGAGTACTTTGAAGGTGACTGAAGTTTAAACGTGTAAAAATACACAATTTTTTATAAATAAATTCCAAATTTTGGGGGGGTCCCCTCTTGTAAACTGGAGAGCAGAGTCTAGGGAATCTCTTACCAATGTGCCTGCAACTTCTAGCATGGTGGTTGACAATACAAAGTTTCAAAACGAATGAATGCGTGAATGAATAAGGGACAAAAGGTAAATTTCTCTTTCACCTGAAGAGTAGTTTATACTGTGTACCTCTGGCCACTTGTAACATTCAAACAACTGCTTTTTTGTCCAAAATAGTTTTGACATCCTAAATTCTGATTCCTTTACCTAAACATAAGAAAAAAACTTCCATTGTCATGCATCTTCTTACATCTTACAGATTGCAGACCATTGAATTTTTATCTGGTGACATTCTTTTGCCTTCTAGGATCACAGACAAGGTGCCAACTATACCTGCTTACCCTGTGTTCATTCATTACAAGTGGAACGCCAGTCACCATACAGTACAATACAAACCAGTGACAGTATGATATGACCAATGATAGGCAGTATCGAAAGTAGTCATTGCACCTCAGAAGTACTTCATTCCTCTAAGAAGGTGGGCATCCCAACTTCCCATGACCAAGCTTTCAAGTGAATCATTTCCACTGTGCTCTTGAGAAGTGTGTACAAAGAAGTGGGTCCCTCCTTTTGTGTCCATTGAGTACCTCCTCCTATGGGGACCTGCACCTTCTTTCTGAGCACTCTTCTCCCTTCTATCACTCTATCTGTGAGTATGAAGTGATGCCCTTCCACGACCACATTTTAAACCAATCAAAATTGCTCTCTGAAAACTTTGAAACTGAGTCTACTCTTTCCCATTTCCTTCAATGTGCACCAAAGAAGCTAAGAGAAGAACTCATCCAGTTCAGAAGGAAGTGAGAGAGGGAAGAGTCAACCAAGGTGAAGAAGGAGATTATGTCTGAGGGTCATCTTTGAGGCCCAGCTCCAATCTCATTCTTGGGTTCCATGAGACAGCCCAACATCTATTTAACACATTCTCCCTTTTGCCTAAACTAGTTTAAGCTGTGTTTTCAACTGTAAGTAACTTGTCAACCTTTGCAAATGCTTGTAAACCATTGTAAGCACATTTTAGTGCATCTGTGGCCATATAGAAGTCGTCACCGTGTGCAAAGCAGACCAAAATTAGCACACTCTATCTCAGAGAAGGATGGATGGTCATCCATTTATCCAACAGTATAGAACTTAATACATGCATGGCCATCCTGCAAGGTATTACAGGATGCTACTCTGTTCAATAAAACATCAGTTCAACATAAGAAATCTTTGCCAATGCCTTTCGAATCTTTCCTGACAACTAAAAACAATCCAAGAAGGATTTGTTCACAACTCACCACAAAACTTAAAATCTTTTCTCCTCTTCCTCAGAAGGCTACATGCACAGCAGCCAGACAACAAACAACATTTCTCACCTCCATCAAAACCTCCCCCACCCCTCAAGCCACCTAGGATGATCCATTGTCACTCATCCTTTTAACCAACATGTATTGGGTATTCACTGTATTCCTGGCATTCCAAAAATAAGAATGACTGAGGAAGAGGTCAAGCAAATTCTCCATTCTTGAGAAGCTTAAATTTTAGCAGTGGAGAAACAGGTGTTAAACCTCCCAATTTTCTTGACCAATTGCATCATCTTCTAAAATAAATTCTGTACAACAAAGGTTTGTGTGCTGACTTGGAATATGCAGAATTCTTCCACGTGAAAATGTTGCCATGGATCCTTTTAAGTGAGAAAGAAATTGCAAATATCCATTATTGAGCTATTTCTCATGTCATCAATTCTAGACATAAATATTAGACATTGATATAGAATTTACAATATCAATATGCTATATATTGGATATATGTATATATATGTGCATGTTTATATGTATGTATGTATGTGTGTGTGTGTGCGTGTGTGCCAAATAAATGACACAGTTTCTATGTGAGACTATGTGAGATAGAATTTCAGAAAAGGAGAGCTCTCAACTGAGTAAAAAAAAAGTTTTTGGAAGAGGTAGCCTTGGAAAGATGAGTATGATTTGGGTTTGGATGTAGCACTGTAAGTAGGAAGAACCTTATGAGCAAACACAGAGAAACAAAAAAATGGGGAAAGGCCAGTAGACTAGTAGACCATGTGGCTGTCCTGGAGGACCTGTGCAAACAAGGCTGGAGGCAGACAAGGCTATATGACTGACATGGACCTCACTGGGAGGGGTCATTTTTTGAACAGTGCCTAAATGAGTTCATACCATGTCCTCAGAGCAACAGTTGACTGCTGAAAGTTGTGGGGAAACAGAAGAGGATGGGGTCACTGAAACTCAGAACTGGAAGGTAAATAAAGGTCATGTAATCTTCCCATCCTGCTAACCCTTTATTTTATGGATAAAGCAACAGAGACAGAGTGGCGATTATAGCCCCAGACTCCTGATACTTCTTGCTGCTCCCTTTTCCATGCTTTTTTGAGATTACATTATTGTCTTAATAAAATATTAAATTAATGCATGGGTAGAAAGGGAGATGATTGGGGAGGGGAAGAGGTGGCTACTAGAAATGTATTTCAACTGCCTAAACTCTATCAAAGTATGATGTGACAATGCCCTTTCGTCCAGTGTTACGGATAGAGAGGTCAGATAAAAATAATTATCATCACAATAACAATACATTATGTATGTAAATGTGTATGCGTGTGTATAATGCACACATATAAATTGAGTTGATGTCGAGACAAGATGGAGGAAAGAGGCTTCCAGGCTTGAAGTCCAGCTAGCCAGTTCCTGTTACAGAGGAAGTCCTCAGGAACAGTCATTAAAGGAAGGAATGAAGATAAGGTAAGAAGAGAGATGGTAGCGCCAATTCTTCTTCTTCTGTATCCCATTTCTTTGTTATTTATTATCAAGGAAAACTCGATGCAATTTTGAATAACCAAGTTTTTATCACTTGCCACACACATCTGGATATGACTGTGGTAGCCTAAGACAATAACCCAGAATTCCATGCTTTCCTGTGCCTTAGTATATCTAAGTATAATGTGACAATCCACACAATGGATTTCAATGGAGACAATGGGAAAAAATAGCAGTATTGAGAGTAGTACTGAGTGCCATAGTCTCAAGGCCTCTAAGATGCGCAGAGTCACAAAGGGAATCATGTTAGGGCCCAAGGCTTTAAGATACTCCTGACTCGAAAGTCAAACTTACCTCTTGATCAGACTCAGATTACTTCTCGCAAACACTCACAGCACTCAAGTCATATTCCTACAAGTCTAGAAGCACGCCTAGCTAGAGCAACACAAAATTTAGCCTTTCCCAGAAGACAAAAATCTGAGGGCAGGGTCACTCCCCAGATGTGTAGATCCCAAGGCAAAACACTGCCTGTATTCCCCTTTACTGTGCACCCCCCATCACCACCACCTCACTTCTTATATCGATGTATCCCAAAGAAAAATTTAACATCAGTGGTATCTCTGAAGGAGAAAAAATGTCACAAGTGGAGGAGGTGGAAGGAGGAAAAAATTGGAACAGAGATGGTAGCTCATGGAGGCATAATTGAGCCTACAATTATTTTTCACATTAGCTGGGGCACCATGTGTTTCTGGAGTTATAATCCATCTACCAGCAATAACATGGGACTTCCCCTCTCCTTCCCCTGCACAATAACACCCAGTTACACCTATTAACTATGACAAAAAGATCTATCTCAGACATGCAGCTAGTTTGGGTAAGTCCATACTTTCCAAATTATCAGTCTGGTCGCATTATAACGGATTAAGTGAGATTTCAGCTCATTGGTAAACCCAACACTTCATAGAGTCATTTGAAACAGAAAAATAAAGGAAGTAAGTGTTGGGATAGAAAAAAATTCACAAAAACTCAAGAGGAACACACATTTATTAAATTAATTGCACAGGAAAATGATGGAAAAGGAGGAGCGAGAAAGGACATTTCCCTAGATGCAAAATGTCTAAAAGAGGCCTGGACCAGGACCCTCAAACCTAAAATACCTCTCTATTCCTTGGATTCTGTGGTCATTCCACAGAAGTTAACTTTTCTGGCTCAGTGTTTATAACTGAACTCCAGTGTGAAATATTGAAAAGAAAACGACTACAGAGGACCTATTTAGACCTTCCTGGTAAGAGCCAAGTTGGAGGAGAGAAGGGAAGGGGCTGTTTATCTTGACAGAGGATTTCCTTACCAGAACATGGAAAACATTCTCTTTGTCAAATATGGTTAATAGTCACCGGCAACACAAAGAGTAGTTTCAGTAGCTTAACATCAACATGGGGTGACTGAGAGAGCTGACTGTGCCCTAGCAGATGGAACATGTGCTAACTCACGGCCATGTCTTTTACAGGGACAGTGTTGTTGCTGAGCGCGTAGGAAAAATATCGTGATCTAATACACTTTCCGCCAAGGAAAATGTTGTCACTTACTTAGTAGGTAATGTAGACATATCCAACCAAAAATGAGGCAAGCAGCAATATTAACACATCCTCAAAATGCCTTGAAAGACCCAGGCTGCCTTTTCAAATAGGAAGAACAGAGGATGTGCTCACCCATACAACTTCCCCTAATCTGAGAGGAATGACTAACTTTTTGTAGTATTCCAACTGACTCCCTCGCTAAGCTCTGTGGGTATTTCCCCCGGAGGTAGGAGGCCTCTGAACAGAGCATCTGTGATGAAAACAGTGTGGAATAATGGAAAAATATTAGATTTTAGACTTGATTACATAGATTCTAGCACTGAGTCGGCCTCTAACTAGTGGGTTTCCTAAAATAATTCAGAGTTTCTCTGGGCCAGGATTTTCTAAGAACTTTTCAAATCCAACATGTAAAACTATTGTTACATAGTTAGACATCCTTGTAAATGTCATCTGTATTCAAGACAAAGCCTGGATTAACCCACTAGTTTCAAGCCAAATATTCAAGACCAAGATTTTGTTTTGTTTTCAGAAGCATTTGACATTTTTATTTCATTCTTCATTTTTCAGAATTAGCTCAAGGAACATTTACATGTGGTTCCTTTTTTTTGCCCTTTTCTTCATCTACGTCTTTTAAGGCACAGTTTTCTATAGCTTTCTCTATATAACTCAATTTTTTAAAGCATAAAATAAATAAAAATTATTTTTGTTTTCAAATTTTTTGACATTCTAATTACCTAAAATGTTCTTCTCCTATACCAGAGGTTAAATAAATAAATAAATATAAAAAGTCATTGCTACTTCTTGTTTCAGAATTGTGCAAATTTGTGGAAGGGGTTTATACATTGTCTTCTACAAATAAAAATAAGAATATTGTGATGTGTGGTTACTAGTATGCTTATTTCTCTCAGAAGCTGAGAAATTATGAACTCATTTTGAGTTTTGTAATTCAAATAACACAAGCTGGAAGCGGTAAACCTTAAAACCAGACTAAGTACTTGGCATCGTGATGGTCCTAAAAGAGTTTGTACCTCATCAGCTAGATTGCAAATATGGTCAACATACTTCCCATAAAGAGGTAGAGTCTATTTCTTCGTTTCTTTAAACTATCCAAGTGTTTGCTTTCATAAATAGAAGGGCCTAGAAATGATATTTGACCAACTCTCCAGAGGTCTTATATCTCCTGTGTGCTACTTTAAGAATCCTGCCACCACCTGAACGAGCCACTGCTAGACTATTGGAAGATGAGAGATCTTTGACACAGTCATCCCATCACCTCAGCCTCTAGCCAACTAACCACCAATCACGTGAATGAAGCTATCTGGGACCAGCTGGCATCTACTCTGACCTACCAAATGACCACAGACTCGTAAATGAGACCAGCCAAGAACAGCCAAGTCTGAATCAGACCAAAAAAGCCACCCAGTGGAATCATGATCTCAATGAACAGTTGTTGTTTGAAGTCATTAAATTAGGGGATTATTTGTTATGCAGCAAATGGTAACTGGTATGCTAGTTTGTTTTTAACAATGGCTAGTCTAGACATTATTCTGTATTATGTTTTAGACTATAGAAAATAAGTAGTTTGTTCTCAGTAACCCCCTTCCCACTCTGCTTTTTCTTCATTCTCACCACACAGTATTCTTTTTTCCAAATGTTACTATCTTCTGCCACCCCCAGTCTTCCTGTCTCAAGGGGAAACTACTTAGCAAAACCAAGTTGAACAACTATATAAATAGGAAGAATGTTTTTGGATGCATTATCTCATGAAACTTCTTATGATTTTTACAACTTGTGAAGTGATAAATATCAATATGTGAAGTTGACATCTATTTATGTTTTCTTACAGGTAAGAAAACTACAACTCAGAAAGGAACAAGCTGGTCCATGGTCACTAAACTAGTAAGTGTTCTCTCAACTCCAAATTTTACACGTTCCCCTATCACCCACTCCAACCTCAAGTTACTTTTCATCCAAGGTATTTGCATTTCATAAAAAGAATTTGCATTCCTGGGGGAGAGGCTCTTTGACATTGATCCTACTGAAAATTCATGCGTCCATAGTATGTTACAGAAAACATTTTAAAGAGGGCATTTTTGACATTCTTCAAATTACAATTTACATTTTTCAAATGTAAAAAAAGTTCAGGCTCCTCCTTTGCCAGAAACCCACAGAAAAGAATTTATTTACGCTGTGTGCCCTTTAGTTACACACTCCGAAAATAACTGTGCACTACTGTTTGATTGAAGGCATTTCTTTGAGGAGCATGATTGCCTTCCCTTAATGAGTGTTAGCCTAAGGTTGTGGTTTCCAAAGTATGGTCCCAGGACCAGCAGCATCAGTTCCACCCGGAAACTTGTTGAAACCACAGATTCTAAGGTTCCACTTCAGACTTGCTGAATCAAAACTCTGGAGGTGAGGCTAAGCTATTTGTGTTTTAACAAGCACTCTGGCTCCTTGGAATGCATGCTTAAAAGTAAGAACACCAGGCCTAGGCCATGGCAATTGCTCAATTTGCCAACTTCCTAAAGTAGGGATCATGAAACTCCAGTCTGTGGGCCAAGTACAGCCAGCCATCTGATCTTATAAATAAAGTTTTATTAGAACACAGAACTCCGTTAGTGTCCAAATTATTTATGACTGCTTCTGCTTCACGAGGACACAGTTGAGTAATTGAGGTCAAGACAATATGACCCACAAAGCCAAAAAAATTTACAATCTGACTCTTTTACAGAAAGAGTTCATCAGCCCTTGTCCTGGAGGCTGACTTCACTAAGGTGCAATGGATAAAATATAGCTTTTAGATTCGGACTATATGAAATCTAATACCAACACCACCATTTACGAACAGGGCTACCCATAAGAAGTTTCTTATCTGCTCTAAGTAAGACTACATTTATTACTCCTTTATATGATGCAGACAGTAAACATGTACAATTGTGGAAAAGATTAAATGAGATCATGTATACAAAGGGCTTAACAAAGCACGTGGTACAGATTCAATAAATGGCTTTGCTCTCATCTCTATAAATAAGCAAAAATTTCTGCCTCCTTAAAGCATCATGTGAACAACTAGAAAGCTGTGTGTTTGGAGGAGACACTGTGATGTCCCACCCAGATATCCTTCAATAGTGGACTGGTTGTCCAAGCTGTAGGCAGTAGTGTCCACATCAGCCTTCAGCTCACAGTATCTGCAGGAATGGCCTCAAGGTCCCCAGTCATGCCCTTCCTGACCGAAAAAAAGGCCTAGTCATCTCAGCTCCAATCAGAATAACTTTGATGGCCATTCTAGCTCTAGAGTCCCACTGTGGGGTTGACTGAGGCTGTAACTGACCTCTGTCCTGCTCATTCCTGCCTCCACCCAGTAGGTGTTGTTTCCATCCCAAGGACTCTCTTTAGTGAACATCCTACATGCCAAAGTCTGCCTTCTTAGGGAACCCAACCATGGCGTCCCCAGACTTGGAGAAGGTGTCCAGAACTGTCTGACATAAAATTCTGTGGTATTCCTATGGTAATAATCCTCAAAAGATAGAGGTCTAAGCAAATGGGAAGAAGGATTTTTTTATTTCCACTGTCCTTGGTGGTCCGAGGTAGAATTCCTTGGTAATGTTAGTTGGAGTACAGAAAACCCGAGTTCCCTGGTGCCCTGAGTACAGAGATATTTAAACTCATCTTTATAGCTTAGTGCCCTGGGTAGCTACCCAGCTGGCTTATCCCACAGTCCAACTCTGACTCCAGAAGCTTTTTCAAGTCTTGCTAGACATAAAATGGGGCATCGAAGAAACACTTGTGTCCAACCCAAGGAATGCATCACGTTGTTCCAAAGGAGAAGCAGTAATTAGGGTAGATGAGTGATGAAGACCCTTTGACACAGAACCCATGTTTAGCCTTAGATGGGACTACCACACTAATGTCCGCCTGTGTAAATCTTGCTCTAGCAGATAGCCTCCATTGTGAAGGAGAGGAAGAAGAAGAAAAAAGAAGGAGGAGGAGAAGAGGAGGAAAAGAGGAGGAGGAGAAAGAAGGGGAGGAGAAAGAGGAAGGAAAGAGGAATGGGGAAAAGGAGGATGAGAAGAAGAAATGGAAGGAGAGAGGGAGAGGAAAGGAGAGGAGGAGAAAGGGAGAGGGGAAGGATGGATGGAAGGGAGGGAGGGAGGCATTGAAGAGGGAAGGTGAAGGAAAGAGAGAAAATGGAAAGGTGAGAGGGAAGGAAAGAATAAGGGAGAAGAAAAAAGCAGAGCTTTTATTGACAATGATCACATTATTCAAATGCCCCTCAACAACAGTTGGTGGGAGTATAAACTAGCACAACCTCTATGGAAAGTGATTTGGAGATTTCTCAAACAGCTAAAAGTAGAGCTACCATTTGATCCAGCAATCTCACTACTAGGTATCTACCCAAGAGAACAGAGATCATTATATGAAAAAGACATCTGCACCCGCATGTTTGTCGCAGCACAATTCACAATTGCAAAGATGTGGAGTCAACCTAAATGCCCATCAACCAATCAATGGATAATGAAAATGTGGTATATATACACTTTGGAATACTATTCAGCTGTCACAAAGAATGAAATGATGTCTTTTGCAGCAACGTGGATGGAATTGGAGAATATCATCAAGTGAACTAACTCAGGAACAGAAAACCAAACACCACATTTAGCTTCTCACTTACAAGTGGGAGCTAAACTAAGGACATGCAAAGACATAGAGAATAGTATAATGGACACTGGAGACTAAGAAGGAGGAAAGGGGAAGGGGTGAAGGGACCAAAAAAACTATCTATTGGGTGCAGTGTGCACAGGTAGGGATGATGGGTACGCCTAAAACCCAGAACAAAAACTATGTGCATCCCCCAAAGATACTGAAATTTAAAAAAAAAAACAGAATGTGAAACCTCAAGTGAATGTGTACACTTAGGATATATTCATGTCCACTCTTCTGTTATATATCAATGAAAAGTGCTAAAAAGAAGAGCCCTCATTGGCTGTTTTGCTCAAGATGAATATGTAAAAGGAAATCAATTCTGAAATTAGACCACTAAGATCATTCATAAGGAAAAAAAATGAAAAGTGCTTCAAAAACATCTAATTAAAGCCTGGTGACTTTGTCTACAAAGAAACACACTATTGGCATCATTCGAAGTAAAATTTTATTCCAGACCCTTTCAATATGCACATTTGCAAAAAGTTGGCTTATTTTTCCAAAGGTCTTAGTAAATGCCCCCACTGTTTACTAAAGAGCCAGTCTTGAAGAGCAAGGCAAAGTTTACAAGCTGCTAATGAGGGCTTAGCACCCTGGGAGGGACAAATGGCTCCACTCTGCAGCTCTACAGAGGGAAATGGGGCCTCTGTGCTTGGCAGGTGCCAGCCAGGAAGCACAGTCCTGCATTGATCACTAGGGAGCTCAGGGTAGAAGGAGGTCTAGATCAATTATCACTCCACAGACTCAGTGAAAGGGACATGCTAAGCTTCATGCCTCTGGTCTCTCCAAAAACCAAGGCAAGTAGCAAGAAAGCAACACACCCACAGTGGGAACTGCTAGATTCTGACCGCCTTACATCAATTTTCTTTTTGACTTAAGAGAAAATTTCCCTTCAGGGAAATTAAGGGAAAGGGACACAAGGAAGACTGAGTCTCATTTATTTGCTTGTTTCATTCATTCATCTAACAAATATTTTACTGAGTACCAACGTTGCATCAGACACTCTTATAGAGGCTGTATTTGCGACATTGAGCAAGATCTTCCAAGTCCCTGCCCATGTGGAGTTGGTATTCTGGTGGATGAAACAGAAGCACCAATAGTCACATGAGTACTTGGTGTCATATCCAGTGATAATGTATGCGGGGAGACACAAAATAACACAGAACTCGTTTATTAAAAACTGTATTTATTTTTTACTTGTTTAAATTTCAGTCACCTTTAAAACACTCTCCCTCCATTTGATGCAACCCACCTATCAAGATGCTTTTACTACTGCTCAAAACAGTTTTTGAACGTGTCCATTTTGATGCCTTTTAGTGCTTCTGTCATTTTTTGTTTTGCCTCTTCCATATCAGCAAAACGTTTCCCTTTGAGGACTTTTCTCATCTGGGAAAACAAAAAAAATAGTCGCTCAGGGTGAGATCAGGTTGAATAGGGAGGGTGGGGCATGGGGGTCCTGCTGTTTTTGGTTGAAAACTGCTGAATACTCAGTGTGGTGTGGGGAGGTGTGCTTGTAAATCATCCATCATGAAATGGGCAAATGCATTAAAAGAATCTCAAAAAAAAATCACTGAAGCCAAACACAGCCTCTCACAACAATGCTAGCTCATACACTGATGCCAATGGGTTCCTAGAACACTTACCTAGGGGAATGACCATCCCCCAAAAAGATAATTCTGGGCTTTGGCGGTCCCCCTCTCATATAGGAGAAAGATCTGGAGGGGAGCTGTTGCTTAACAAAAGGTCATCTATAAATCTCTCCCTAAGGATGGAACATTTGCCTTGCAAGACACAGTCATAAATTTCCATTTTTTTCTTAAGTTATTGGAAGGTTTCAAGCAATGGAATGATAGAATCTGATTGTGTTTGTGAAGGATCACCCTAGCTGCCATGTAGATGCATTTTAGGGAAGGCAAGAGTGGAAGTTGAGAGCTGTGGAAAAAAGTGAAGTGACGGTGAAGATAAGGGAAGTGCATACGGATCTGCCATGTTTTGGAGGCCAAAGCAATAAGATCACTAACAGTTTGAGAAGAGGTTTAGAGGGAGAGAAAAGAATCAGGATGACCCTACTTTTTGGCTTGAGCCAAAGCGGTTGGTGGTGCCATTTACTAGAATATTCCTGCCTCCCCATTGCCACGATCAAGAGACCTTTTTACCAATAGGATTTCCTCTGTCTCTATTGTCTACAGAAGACAGAATTGGCTTGAACATGTTCCTAGGTAGAGAGAGATGGCAGCCTCATTATTTTATTTTAGCCTTTGTAGGCTATAACTTTGGGAACACACAATTCATACATAAATTCAAGGTACCTTATTTATCTCTATTTTTTTCCATTTGATTGAAATCCTGGGCATTGGCTTCTACAAGGATGATGAATTTGGCTAGAACTTTGTCACATTCATTCAAGACTAATATGGTGTTATCTAGTACAAGAAACAGATGAGAAATCATTTCTGTAGGCCTGGGGCTCAGACATGGCTCAAAGGAAGCATGCGAGACATAAGGAAATCATTGGAACACAAACATTAGACAGTCTTGTGCTGAACTAGAAAATATCTTAGTTCACCCAAAATGTAGCATTTATAGGCATGACAAGAAGTAAGCAATTAACCTGGGCACACAGTGGCTGTGTTTGCAAAGGTGAGTTCTCTTAGCACTATTCAAGAGCATTGAACTTTGGCTAAGCAATCAATCACCTTAGGAAAATCTTCCAATCAACAAATATTTATTGAGGCACCATGGAGGGTATAGTGAGGAGCAAAATAAATCTGCTCACTTCCCCTGATGAACTGGTGGTCAAAAGGGAAAGGCAACATTTGGGAAGTTGATTGTAAATAATGAAACATTTGCAAAGGAGGAGTACAAGATGCTATGAGAGTGCATTACCAGAAGACCAACCTGGTACAGTGAGTCATGTTGAGACAGGTTAGGTATCAACAAGACAAAGAGAAAACAGACACTGCAAACAAAGCAAACAACAACCCAGGTCAAAAAGGAAGGGGTGTGGCATGCTTCAGGGACTCTAAGGAATGGGGCACAGATAAAGAGAAGGAGACTTGGGATAGAATGATGACAGAAGAGGCAGAAGAGGTCAGTAGGGGCCAAATGAGGTCATTAGGACCTTATAAGCAGTGCTCGTTGTTTATTCTAAAGGCAGTAGGCAGCCACTAAGTGGTTATAAGTAGAGGAATCAAGGGCTGGGTTTTTAAAGATCACTCTGGCAGCAGGGTGGGAAGGGATGGCCAGGGACAAGAATGTTCATGGCAAGAGAGGGAGGAGGCTTGATGGGGCAGGAGCAGTGGATGGGGAGCCATAAGGGCTGCTTTGGAAGCAGCATCTGTGAGACTAGGTAATGGATGGGTGTGAACCATGTTCTGGGCTGGGCAGAGAAAGGAGCTGTAGTGGGCAAGGAGATGGCGGGGTCAGCTGGGATTCTTGGGCTTCTGGTCAGAGCATTTTACTAACATGGAAAACTCCAAACTCCAGAAATTTGCATGATTCTCTCCACTCAGTTCCAGTTTCCATCCTAGGTAATAAGAGTATATTCTAGAAGAAAATCTAGAATGAAAGTCACAGAAACCAAAAGAGCAGAGAGGCCATCCAAGAGCCTTATAGATACAGAAAGTAAGAGAGAAGGGAAAACATGGTAACCACCAAATATAATTAAGACCTTCCACACAAAATGAGAGGAATTAGCAGCGTGAGGGACTTGGTAGAAAGTAAAGAAGCAATTATAGCAACTGCCTGGCCTGTGGTTCCTGATGGCTGGAAGTTTCAATGTTATTCTCGTCAGGGACCCACAAAGGTAAGGCCAATGCCAGCAGAGAAAAGGTATGTCATGTGGAGCTGGAAAGAAATCTCTACTCCATTAAATAGAGTCTTGTTCTATGCATTGCAAGGCCAAATATGGAAGCCAGAACACCACAATTGTACTACCTTTTGCCTATTCTTGGATAGTAATGAAAATACCAATAATTGGTCCTTAGGTGAAAAAATTTTGCAAAAAAGAGAGTGTCCCGGGAATTTCAGTGCACACATATAGGCTTCCTGTCTAATGACTGAAGAGTAAGACGTCTAATATTTTCTGCTCACTAAACCTCTTAACTCTGCGAGAATGGCGTTATTGTCCAGGACTGCAGATATACTCAGGAGTGCTGGCAAGGTGTTGAAATGTGCCATCCATAAGATTCCACAAAACTATTTACCAGGAAGATTTGTGAAAAATGTTACAGATGATATATTACATCTAGAATGAAACTCTTTGTCCCACAAGTGTGTTTCCTCACTGCTTGGGAGAATCTCCCAGATGGAGAGAAAGTGGAAATAAATCAATTTATCCCAGGAGGTCATATTGCTTAATGATGCATCCAGTACCCCAATCACTCAAGCCAGGCAAGCAATGGCAAGATCTCAAAGGAAAGGTGGGAGCATCTGAATAATAAGTATATAATTTTTGCAAAGACACTAGGGATAAAAATGCAATGAAATAAAACTCTACAATATTAATTGAGGGTTTCTCTTTGAGTTTTTTTATACCCATGGCAATTATACCTGGTCTTCCCTAACTCAGAGTCAGTAATAGGCAATCATGGAGTCCGGGAGGGACCTAACAGCAGAATAATGAGGGAAAAAAAAGAAGGCTTTCTGAATATGACTTTGATTATGTCTTTCCTCATTCAGAATCTACAGGCTTTGCCTTTCCAGAGACCAAGCTTTTGAGCATGATTAGGGCACATCCTAAATGCTTCAGTATATAAAGCCTCGCTAGTTTGTGTCGATGGATCCCAAGCAGAGAAAGTAAGTTCACCATGCACCTCGGTTCTGAGCTCCTTAATACTAGCATCAGTCTGTGCAAAGCTCCTCTCTGGTTTTCTTTTCCCTTTTGATCCATGATCCACACTCTATTCCCTAGACCCCTACAGGTAATCCACTCTGAAGTGTTTGCTTATCCCTGAATATACATGTGTGTGTGAAAAAATGCAGAGCCATTGCATGTGTGTATTTAACTAATAATCAATTATTGTTGTTAGTAATAATAACAAATTATTTATCCACATTTTCATGTATATGTCTATGCTGTAGCTGTTCTGTTACCACATACACACAAACACACACACACACACACACACACACACACACACACACAAGAGCAAGGCATAAAATTCATACAACAAAAAGGAGACAATAAAAATGAGCTAGACTGCCCTGCCTCAGATAAGAGACAGCTTCTCTGTGCACCAGGAGAAGGGAAGAAGATAGTCTAAGGGGAAGAAAAGAGTAAAGACCTCAATGGGAGTCCTGAGAGGAACGTTCCTGGTTCTGATTCCCAGACCAAGACCTGGAGGTTCCCAAGGGAACCCCAGGTAGGCCCAAGGAAGGCGAGAGGCTCTTTTCTAGGTACGAAAAAGGAAGGCCGGGCTCGGTGGCTCAGCCTGTAATCCCGCGCCTTTGGGAGGCTGAGGTGAGTAGATTGCCTGAGCCCGCGGGTTCGAGACCCGCCTGGGCAAGCGAGACTTCATCTCTACAATAAATCAAAAAATCAGCCAGGCGTGGTAGTGCGCGCCTGTAGTTCCAGCTACTTGGAAGGCTGAGGCAGAAGGATCGCCGGAGCCCAGCAGGTCGAGGCTGCGGTAGCCGGGAGCGGCCACTACACTCCAGTCTGGGCGACGGAGTGAGACTCCAACTCAAAAAAAAAAAAAAAAAAAGAATAGCCCATCATCTTGTTCTAAAACTATTTTTAAATTATGAGGGAGGTCAAAATCCCTTTTTATAAGTTTGTTTACTGCCTACTCATGTGCATTATCCATTTTTATGAACAGGTATTAATTACTTCCTTATTCATTTGTAAGAGTTTTTCTACATCCTAGAGAAATTGGCAACGTGTTACAGATACTGTTTCTCACTTAGTCAGTTGTTATTTGAAATGTATATGATATTTCCCCCACATCTAAATTTTTTATGTAGTCAAGTTGGCTTCCTTGAGGTTGACTCGAGTTTTGTTGGCTTCCCCATTCAGGATTTTTTTTTTTTTTAGTAAAAGTGTCACTCTGTTGCTCAGGCTGTAGTGCAGGGCATGCTCACGGCCATCGCAGTCTCGACCTGCTGGGCTCAGGCGATCCTGCCACCTCAGGCTTCCAAGTAGCTGGAACTACAGGTGCATGCCACCACATCTGCCTAATTTTTTTGATTTATTATAGAGATGAGGTCTCGTGGAGTAGCCCAGGCTGGTCTCAAACTGTATAGGTGTGAGCCACCATGCCTGGCCTCAGATATTTTTTTTTTAATTCACTCATGGTTCCTTCAATATCTTTTTCTTATTTCATTTTTTTGGTTCATCTGGATTTTCCTTTTCTTTTTTTTTTTTTTTTGAGTTGGAGTCTCACTCTGTCGCCCAGACTGGAGTGCAGTGGCCACTCCCAGCCACCGCAGCCTTGACCTGCTGGGCTCCGGCGATCCTTCCGCCTCAGCCTTCCAGGTAGCTGGAACTACAGGCACGCACTACCAGGCCTGGCTAATTTTTTTTTTTTTGATTTATTGCAGAGATGAGGTCTCGCCAAGTTGCCCAGGCGGTTCTCGAACTCGCGGTCTCAGGCAATCCACTCATCTCAGCCTCCCAAAGCACGGGATTACAGGTTGAGCCACCGAGCCCGGCCTGGATTTTCTTTTTATATATGAAGTGAAATTGGGATCCAGTTTTACTTTTTTCCCCCAAATGAGACTGCTTCAACATTATTTCTTGAATAGTTCATCTTATCCCCATAGTTTTGAAATGCTATCTTTATCATACTAAGAATTCTCATGTGCATTTGGTCCTCTGTCAGGACTTACTTCTGCCCACTGACCTCATTGTCTCTTGCTTGGACATGTTAGTCTTCTGGCCTTTGTCTTTCAAGATTCATACCTTTGGAAACATCCTCTCTACACTAGCTGCCAGCGAGATTTTTTGAAAACATGGTCTGACCATGCCATCCCACTGTTTAAAACTCTAATGTACATCTATATGGGAAAAAAGCAAGATGAAGCTCAGTTTACAGACTTACTTGTCAACTATCATTCACTTAATGACTTTAGCCATAGTGGCTCTTGAAAAGATATACTACTTTTTGGTAACACCCTCTTTTTTTTTTGGTATGACTTTTTCATCTCTAAATACAGGTCTAAACATGCTATAAGGAAGGATATTTGATATCATACTTTCAGGAAAAGATACATTCACCAATTTATTTACTGTAACAGTTTCTAATCAAAGAAATATAATATGAAACAAATCTGTATTGCATTTCATGTTTGGATGAACCCAAATGCCTTGTTTTGTATATGTACACCAATTGAGAGGGTTGAAGATTCTATGATTCTGCTGCCAGTTGGGTGCACAAGCTATTTCCATGTGTCTTGAAGTGCTTTCAGGTTTACCATTTATTTTGCCCTGAAGATATTTATCTGTACTTTAGCTTTATTTATTTATTTATTTATTTATTTATTTATTTATTTGAGTTGGAATCTCACTTCATCGCCCAGGCTGGAGTGCAGTGGCACACTCTCCAACGCTGACCTGCTGGGCTCAGGCAATCCTTCCACCTCAGCCTTCCAAGTAGCCAGAACTACAGGCGCGTGCTACTACGCCCGGCTAATTTTTTTTTATTTATTGTAGAGATGAAGTCTTACCAAGTTGCCCAGGCTGTTCTTGAACCCGTGGGCTCAGACAATCCCCTCACCTCGGCCTCTCAAAGTGCTGGCATTATAGGCTTGAGCCACCACGCCCAGCCTAACTTTATTTTTAAAGGTTGTCTGAATGCAAGGTATCCATGAGTTCCCCAAAAGTTGAAAAAAACATTGCAGAAACAGTGCAGAAAGAAAAATATACCTTCTCAATGAATGACTACCTCATACCCATCCTCCACTACCCACCGTGAAGTATTGTCTTCCTCCTTTATGGAGGACAATAAACCTTCATTATAGTACATTGTATAGGCAAACTATATTTTTACAATCAAATTATTGTTTTTATTTATATCAACTTGTTTTATTGGTCAATTAATACATTTTTCTATCAGTAAAAACCATTGGTAACCTAGGTTGAATGGAATGTATCACAATTTTTCTACTGAAATTGATGGAATTATTTTTTCCAATTAATGGCTTTTCACTTAGCAGTAGAGATTTCAGGAACAAATCAAAATTGTTACACGAAAGACAAGTGGATAAGCTACACTAATTTTTGTATAAGGAAGAGAAGGAAATATACACACACAAATATGTTGTTCTTCATTTGCTAGGAAGATGTAACAATTTAAAATCTGGAATTATAGGTATGGTGGCTCATGCTATAATTCCAGCACTTTGGGAAGCAGAGGTGAGAGGACTGCCTGAGCCCATGGGTTCAAAACCAGCTTGGGCAACTTGGCAAGACCACGTCTCTACAATAAATAAAAAAATTAGCCAGGCACGGTGGCTCACACCTGAAATTCCAGCTACTTGGAAGGTTGAGGTGAAAGGATTGCCTGAGCCAAGCAGGTCAAGGCTGTGGTGGCCATGAGCGTGCCACTGCACTCCAACCTGGGCAACAGAGTGAGACTCTGACTCAAATAAATAAATAAATAAATAAATAAAATCTGTATGTATCCAATAACATCTCTCAAAATATAAAGGTAAAAATTAACTGAATTAAAAGGAAAAATACAAAACACCACAACCAATGTGGGAAACTTTAATACTTTAACAAACCTTTCATGTTAGCTGTAAAAGCAGACCAAGCCGGGCTCAGTGGCTCAGCCTGTAATCCCGCGCCTTGGGAGACTGAGGTGAGTGGATTGCCTGAACCCACGGGTTCGAGACCCGCCTGGGCAACTTGGTGAGACCTCATCTCTACAATAAATCAAAAAATTAGCCAGGTGTGGTAGCGCGTGCCTGTAGTTCCAGCTACTTGGAAGGCTGAGGCGAAAGGATCACTGGAGCCCAGCAGGTCGAGGCTGCGGTGGCCGGGAGCAGCCACTGCACTCCAGTCTGGGCAACAGAGTAAGACTCCAACTCAAAAAAAAACAAAAAACAAAAAAAAAGCAGACCAAGAAATGAGTAAAGATATGGAAGATCTGAACAACACAATTAAAACAAGTTTGACCTAACTGACAAACAGAACTCTGTACCCAACAATGAAAAAATAAAAATAAAAAGTACACATGAAATATTTATCAAAATTGACCATATGCTGAATCACAAAACAAGCTGAAATAAATATCAGCGAATTGAAAAAACTCAGAATATGTTCTCTAATAATAGTGGAATTAAAATAAATAACAAAAAAAAAAACTAGAAAAAACTTAATTTCTTGGAAATTAGGCAATGCACTTCTAAATAAACCAGGGTCAAAGATGAAATCACAATGGAAATTCTAAAATATTTTGAACTGAATGAGAATTAAGATATGACAAATCAAAACTTGTGGGATATAGTTAATGCAATGCTTAGAGGAAATATACAGCCTTAAGTTCATATGGGTTTTTTGTTTTGTTTTTTGAGTCAGAGTCTCACTCTGTTGCCCAGGCTGGAATGCAGTGGCAAGCTCATGACCACCACAGCCTCCACCTGCTAGGCTCAGGCGATCCTTCTGTCTCAGCCTTCCAAGTAGCTGAAACCATAGGTGCGCACCACCATGCCCAGCTAATTTTTTGATTTATTGTAGAGATGAGGTCTCACCAAGTTGCCCAGGCAGGTCTCAAACCCCTGGGCTCTGGCAATCCTCTCACCTCCACCTCCCAAAGTGCAGGATTACAGGTGTGAGTCACCACGCCCAGCTAAGTTCATATGTTAAAAAAAAAAAAAAAGCTGAAAATCAGTTACCTGAGCTTCCATTTCAAATAAGCTAAAAGAATGGCAAGTCTGACTCAAAGGAAATACAGGGAATTAAGATGTGCGCATGTATCAATGAGACAGAAAACTAACTTTCAGTACAGAAAATTAGCAAATGTTGAAATTTGGTTTTTAAAAAGATTAGAAAACAACAGACCTCTAGCAATAATGAACAAGAAAAAAAGAGAGAGCACACAAATTACCACTATCATAATACAACCTAAGACATTTAAAAAATAGTAAGAGGATATTACATTTAACTTTATGCCAGTAAACTTGACAATTGGGTGTAAGGGACACATTTTTTGAAATAAAAACTTACCAAAACTAACAAAAAAAGAAACACATACTCTGAAGAAAATCTTTAATTATTAAAAACCTTTGGGAAAACTTTAAGCCCAGATTGCTTCACTGGTGAATTATTCCAAACATTTAAAGGAGAAATAATACCATATTTATACAAACTGTTCCACAGAGAGAACAGATTTTCCAGTCATATTATGGAGCCAGTATAACGTTGATATTAAAATCTGACAAGAGCAATAAATGAATGGAAAATTGACAGTCTTTCTTTTGAACATAAATGCAAAAATCCTAAACAAAATAGTAGAAAGTCAAATCCAGGGAAATATAAAAAGCATAATACATCACAATCAGTGGAATTTATTTCAGGAATTCAAGAGTGATTTGACATTTGAAAATAATCTATTCATCACATTAACAGGAAAAAGGGAGAAAAAATCATATGATCATTATGATAGATACCAAAAAAGGCATCTGATAAAATCCAGTACTAATTTGTGAAAAAAAATTCTTACCAAACTAGGACTACAAGGGAATTTCTTTAATCTAACAAAGAATATCCACACAAAAAAGTCTTCAGCACTTTTTTTTTTTTTTTTTGAGATGAAGTCTCACTCTGTTGCCCAGGCTGAACTCAAACTCCTGGGTTCAAGCAGTCCTCCCACTTAAGCCTCCCACATAGCGCACCACCATACCCAGCAAACATTCTTCTTAATAGAGAGTCATTGAAACTTTCCCCCTAAAATCAGGAATGAGGTGAGGATGCTCACCCTCACTAATTCTATTCCACATTTTACTAGAGGTCTAGTCAGGGCAGGAAAAAAAAAACCAAAAACCAAAAACCCAGAAACAAAAAACAGAGATAAAGATTTAAAAGGAAAAATAAAACTGCCATTATCTGCAAATGGCATAAGTGGGTAGATTGAAAAATCCAATCCAACAGATTAACAGACATTTTGAACTAACAAGTGCCTTAGCCGGGCGCAGTGGCTCACACCTGTCATCCCAGCACTTTGGGAGGCGGAGGCAAGAGGATCGCCTGAGCCCAGGGGTTCAAGACCAGCCTGGGCAACTTGGTGAGAGAACTGTCTCTACAATAAATCAAAAAATTAGCCAGGCATGGTGCCACACACCTGTAGTTCCAGCTGCTTGGAAGGCTGAGGTGGAAGGATCACCTGAACCCAGCAAGTCGAGGCTGTGGTGGCAGTGAGTGTGCCACTGCACTCCAGCCTGGGCGATGGAGAGAGACTTTGACTCAAAAAACAAAAAAAGAAAAAGAAAGAAAGATAGAAATGCCTTTACCATGGTCACTAAATACAGAAGCAATATACAAAGAACCATAGTACTTCAATATACCATCAATGGCCAAATAAAAAATGAAAAATTTTTAAAGATACCATTGGGCAACCCCCTCGGGTCTCCTCCCACTGTGGGAGCTTTTCTGTCCTCTCAATAAATTCTGCTTTCTTAAAAAAAAAGATACCATTAATAAAAGACATTTAAAATGCCTAAAAACAAATCTAAAGATGTGCAAAACCTCTGCACTGAAAGATTGGAAGAGATTAAAGATCTAAGTAAACGGAGGAATATATCACATTCATGGATTGAAAGACTCAACATTGTTGTCAATTATCACTATATTTATTTATAGCTTCAATACGATGCCAATCAAAATCCCAGAAAATTATTGTTGGGGAAAGATGTTAACAAGCCAATTTAAAATTTATGTGAAAATGTATAGGGTAAGAATAGCTAGGCCACTCTTGAGGAACAACAAACCTAGAAGACTCTATCACTCGTCAAGACTTTTTATAAAGTTATAGATATTAAGACAGAATTATATTGGTACAAGGACAAACAGGCCAATGGAACACAATAGAGTCCAGAAACGTATGGTCACCTAATTTATGACATAAGTAACCATAAAGAAAAGTGAAGAAAACATCTTTTTATGTTATTAATCTGAGTCAGAGTCTCACTCTGTCACCTAGGCTGGAGTGCAGTGGCACAATCACAGCCCACCACAGCCTTGATCTGGGTACTTTCTCACCCATACCCTTGACTATAGCATTTATCACAATCTGAAATTACCTTGCTCGTCTTCTTGCTTACCTAATACCTGTGACTGTCTCCCCTCCAGTGCCCACCAATGAGTCTCATGAGGGCAGAGATTGTGCACCTGTCTTGTCACCATGTCATCTCATGGTGGCCTACACTTGGGAGATCTGGCAGAGTGAACTGAAATCTACCAATGGACCCTCAAGGGTTCCAGATCAAGACCTGCAGGTTGGGAAGAGGGTGGTGCTGTCCCCCATGAATTCAGAGCTTAGTAAAGGGTGGCTGGCAGGGAGTTTGGGCCCAGGTTCCTTGGCCCATGCAATGCTGATCCCTGTGTTTCTTGGTCAGCCAGGCTGGGAAAAAAATCAAGTCAGCAAACTTGACTAGAAAATAACTAGAAAGTAAGAACTACCAGCGTGGGATGAGGGGTGAGTGAAGGTTTCTATTGTCTGTATAACTGATAGACACAATTTGAGACCCAGAGAAAAGTCCAGTCTCCTCACCTGGGCATCCGTAGCACCTTCCCACCCAGTCCAATGCACCCCTCCACCAGGCATGCTCTCCAGCTCCTCTACACTTCCTGCCTGAACACTATCTGCACACTCCTACCTCTGAGCCTTTGCTCAAGCTGTTCCCTCTGCCCAACATGCCTTCCTCATCACTCTCCTACGCCTGCCTGCAAGTCCATCCTTTGTGGCCCTGCTCAGAAAGCCAGGAGCCACGCGCCAACCCAGACTTTCCGTTAGAGTAACTCCCTGGTTCCCGAGCCACCTCAGCATTCCGTGATGTCGCTGTCTGGCTCTGACTAAATCCTGTCTGGGTCACAGTGATCTGTGATTAAGGGTGTCTCCCCCAAACTGTAATCTGATCTGAGTCACTCATGACACCCCAGCCACAAAGCCCAGCTCAGCACAGGGCCAGACCCAGAAAAGGAGCCCTGGAAATGTCAGAGTGGGGCAGATAATCCTGTTCCTCACCCTGCCTTCCAGCCCTGTTTTCACTTTGTTCAACTGGGGGAACTTAGTGCAAGATCCCTGAAGGGGTGGGAAAGAGGAGGAGACAAGTAGAGAGACATCATAGCCACCCTCCTGGAGCATCTGCCACCATGCCAGGTTCTGGGGCTCAGAGCACTTAAGTGATTTGCTCATAGTCCATTAAGAAATTGAATATTTGTGTCTGGGCTCAGGTCTACCTGATTCTGATGACTTTAGTAAAAGCTAGAGGCACTGAGGGGTTGATAAACACAGAGGGCGGGTTCGCAAATGTGCCTAAGAAGCTGGGTGCTGCTCCTGCAGGGCACTGCTCCCTATTGCATTGGCAGCTCAGTAAGCTGGGCAGAGCTCTATTTTAGAGAGCTGGTAATTAGTTCATCAAGAACCTCCTGCAGAGGCAGGGTGGCACCAGATGCCGTGTGTGTGTGTGTGTGTGTGTGTGTGTGTGTGTGTGTGTGTGTGTGTTGGAGGGGGTTCACCATATTTGCTGGGCTTTGCCTGAGAGAGCTGATGCCTCACCTTGCTCAATCTCACTCTCTCCAGGCCCCTAACATTTTACCTTTGCTTGGGCTGCCTCTACATCAGGTAATCCTTCCTGCCACATTCCCCACAGACAGAGAAAAATCGCTTCATCTTGGCAGACAATTTTGAGGTCAAAGCCTTGCTTTTCCTTGGAGTCACTGAAGGACCTTGGGCTTGTCACCTTGCTTCAGCCTCCCCCTCTGTGACACAGAGCTGTGCAGATCAAAGGGGCAATGCCCAGCCCAGCGTCTGATGCAGGAGGCTCAGCACGTGGATGCTCAAGTTGGAGGATTATAACCAAAAGTGAGGGCCTGGCCTTTCTTCTCAAGCCCCCCTCGTGTGCTGTCAGACGTGAGGGCCCAGCTACACTCATGTCTGTCACCACACTACCCACAGGACTGCCTCCCCAAGCTGTTTCCAGCCACAGGGGCCTGCTGAGTCAGACTAAGCTCACCCTCCATCCTGTCAGCCGCCACTGCCTTCCCTCCACCTGTCTCCCCATCATGTTGGGCATTTAAATACACGTTCTCACAATATAGCAAGGCATCGCGAATGCCAGTTGAGGAAATTTGGGCCATGGCTTGCCCAAATTTATAAAGGAGCTGGCCCAGAACACCCAGAAAGGCCTTGCGGAAGGATCATGCCTCAACCCTCTGCAGAGGCCTGTCCAGGGGAGTTGCTCGAGGACCATACATCCACGGCCCACCCACCCTGGTCTTCCACACAGGAGCCTCGTCATCTCCACCAAACCTCACACTCAGCTGGGCCCATGCCCTCCTTCGCCTTTCAGTCTACCTAGTACCACTACCGTGTGCTAGAAACTAAACATTTCTCATGAGTGTCTCCTCCTTCCTATGCCTATGGCCTCCCCAAACCCTGTGAACCAAGGCAGCAGCCCTCCTGGGTCTCTATGCCTCCCCTTTCTTAGGGATTCCACCTTCCATATATCATACAAGTCTGACTATCACCACCCTGTCAAGACTTTCTGTGGCTTCCTAATGCCCTTACTGTGAAGTACAAGCTCCCTCAGCCTGGCACTCCGGGCCCTCCACATTCCTCACCACCTCCACTGTGGGCCTTGAAGACCCACGATCCCCCCATACACACCTCATCTGAATCACCTTCCCATTGGGTTCTCACACAGCCCACACTCCACCCACCTGGCTCACCCACAAACGCTGCATTTTCCTGACATTTTACCTTGGCTTGGGCTGTCCCCTCTGCCTGAAATGCCCTTTCCCTACCCCCTGGTGAGACCTCCAGGCATCCTCCATGGACCCTGTGGGATAGGGAGGTTACTGTGTGTGCAGCCTGCTTTCTCTTCACACAGGGGTCCCAAGGACAGAGGCAGTGTTTTCCCCTCTGCTCTCACCACCAGGGCCCAGCATGTCTTGATTTGGAGCAGGAGGGAAGGCAACATCAGAGCAGACAGCCTTCTGCTCCCCATCAGACCTCACCCTCCACCTTCCAGAAACTAGACTCCTCCCACCCTCAGGTCTTTGTCTATACTGTTTCTCCTGCACAGGAGGCCCCTCCTCTCCTCTGAACTTGCTAAAGATTCCCCCATCCTTCAGGGCCTACCTCAGGCACCAGCGGTCCCCCACTCCCCAAGGACTGTTTTATATCACACTCACACACTGGTCTAGGGTTATGCTCAGGCAGAGCGGGATCTGATGCCCTCCCACTCGCCCAGCAGGGCCATAGGCCTCAGCCCGAGAGGGATCAATGATATCTGCTGAAAAAGGTGCTGAGGTGAAGGGCAGTTGTCCCAGAGGCTGCAGAGACAGAGATGAGCAGGAGGCCAGAGTGACATCAGGGTTAGTGGCCCGAGTCATGAGAATATTCTAGAGCTAGGAGACAGGACAGAGGCCTGGGCTTCAGCCCCGTCTCTAATGTCACATGCTTTCAGCCCTGGACAGTCAGTGCCCTCCCAGCCTCTGTCACCTCCTCTGTACTGGGAGGGGGAAGACCAGAGTCTATCTAAGTACTTCCCCCAGATATGCTTGGTGATGGGGGTTCAAAGCCGTAAGTTATAAAAGAATGAGACTCTTCCCATGCCCCGTTTCTGAAAATAAAGAGAGGTCTACATTGTAAAATGAGAAATAGGAAGTTCAACAAAGTTTTGATCTTTCCATGTTATTTTGATCTTTTTCAAGTATCAAATATTAAAACCCATACAAAAATGCACGCCCTGCTGGTACCCTTCACATTTTGGCCTGCTTCTTTTTTTTTTTTTTTTTTTTTTTTGAG
>CAUYQG010118534.1:0-23366 GCA_963574415.1 Tarsius wallacei | reverse complement strand
TGTTTATCGCAGCATTGTTCACAATAGCAAGAACCTGGAAGCAACCATGCTGTCCATCAAAAGAGGACTGGATTAAAAAAATGTGGTACATATACACGATGGAATACTATGCAGCCATAAAAAAGAACAAAACCATGAATTTCGCAGCAACCTGGATGAAACTAGAGTCTATAATACTGAGTGACCTCTCACAGAAACAAAGAACTGAGTATCACATGTTCTTGCTCATATAGTGAACCTTGATCATCCAATGTATTACTACAAGAAAATGAATGACAATGGTGGGAAACTATGGGGGGGAGGGGGAGAGAGATGGGATTAATGGTAGTAAATATCTGTCTGGGGACGGGGAGACACCTCTCATCAACAAGGGTGCCTGAACGAAGCATATTTGTATACCTAACCCTTAACTGTACCCCACAATATCATAATAAAATATATTGATTATAAAAACAAAACCAAAAGCAAAACACAATGAGTACTTGGTCCTAAACCAAGGGAATCGAGGGCCAGTTGGAGGCCCACACTTGACCTGCATGTAGTCTTCTTGTGTAGCCAATACTAACTTGTACCTTACATCTCTATAATAAAATAAAATATTTTTAGATAAAAAAATAAAATATGCTAGAAAAGATCCATGGCAGATTTATGTTGGCAGAATAAAGAGTAAATCTGAAGCTAACTCAATTGAGATTACTCAGTCTAACAAACATTGTCCAATTTGGGACAATGGGATAGTCAAAATGCTGAAAATAAAGACAGTCAATCAAAAGTCTTATATCCAGAAAGCTTATACTTCAAAATTTGAAGAGATTAAGTCATTTCTAGATACAAAACAATAACAACAAAACAAACAAAGACAACTAATAGAATTTATTAATAACCCTATTCTGGAAGAAATATAAAATGGAGTACATGAGGTTGAAATAAAAAGACACTAGGAATAAATAACCTTGGTAAACATAATTGCTTGGGTGAATGTAAAAGACAATATAAATATATTTATTTTTTGTAGCTCTTTCTTATCCTATCTAATTTTAAAGGGAACTGCAATAAGGCAATCATTATAAATCTGTGTTGGTGGGATTGCAACGTATAAATATGTAGTTTTTACACATACAACAGTACAAATTTGGGGGAAAGAACAGAGCTATAAAGTAACCAATACTTGTATACTATTGAACATAGGCTGGGCATGATGGCTCACACCTGCAATTTTAGCACTTTAGGAAGACCAGACAGGAGGATCGTTTGAGCCCAGGAGTTTAAAACCAACCTTACAACATAGTGAGATCTCGTCTCTTTTTTAAAAAAATTTAAAAAATTATCCAGATGGTGGTGTGCCCTTAGTCCCAGCTATTTAGAAGGCTGAGGCAGAAGGATCACCTGAAGCCAGGGGGTCAAGGCTACAGTGATCCTTGAGCATTCTACTGCATGCTAACCTGAGTGACAGAGTAATGCCCCCCCCAAAAAGAAAAGAAATTACATTGGTATTAATCTACAATAAATTGTTATAAATTAGGTTAACAATTATAATCCCTAAGACTACAAGAAAATAATTTAAACAAACTACATTAAAAAATTTAATGTAAGACCTGAAACTGTAACTTTTGGGGAAAAAAATTAGGAAGAAACTCCAGGATATTGGCCTGGGTAAAATTTTCTTGAGCCCTCAAAAGCACAGACAACAAAAGGAATTTTTAAAAAGATAAATAGAAGCACATCAAGCTAAAGAGCTTCTGCACAGCAAGGAAGCAATCAACAAAGCAAGACGATGACTCAGAATGAGACAAAATACTTGCAAACAACCCATCTGACAAGGTATTATAACTGGAATCTATAAGGAGCTCAAACAACTTAATAAAAAAATCCTCTGACTTTTAAAATAGGCAAGAGACTTGAAAAGATATTTCTCAAAAGAAGTGTCATACAAATACCAACAAGTACGTAAAAATGTTCAGTATCACTAATCATCAAGTAAATGCAAATCACAACAACAATGAGATATTGTGGTATCAATGCAGGTAAAATAGCTTTTTTTTTTTCCAAATAGGCAATAATGAATGCTGTCAAGGATGTAGAGAAATGGGTCCTTCCCATACTGTTCATGAGAACGTAAATCGGTACAACCACTCTGAAGAACAGTATAAAGGGTTTTCTTCAAAAGACTAAACATGTAACTACCATATAATTCAGCAATCCCAATGCTGGGTATATATCAATTCAAAAGAAAGGAAATCAGTATATCTAAAAGGTATCTGCATTCTCATGTTTATTGTCACACTATTCACCATATCCAAGATATGGAGTCAGCCTAAGTGTCCATCAATGGATGAATGGATTTTTTTAATGTGATAAATATATATCTAGGATTTTATAAAATGAAAATTTATCATTGGCATCAAAATGAATGGAACTGGGCAATATTGTATTAAGTGGAATAAGACAGGCACAGAGAGAAAAATAGCAAAATTTTGAACTGTACATGGGAGCTAAAGCATTTGATATTATGGAGATAGAAAGTAGAATGATGGTTACCAGAGGCTGGGAAAAAATGAGGAAGCAGGGTAAAAATGGATTGATGAATGGTTATAAAAATGTACTTTAATAGAAGAAATAAGACTTAGCATTTGGTGAGCATAGTTAACAATCATTTATTGTTTATTTCAGAATAGCTAGAAGAATGAAATTACAGTGCTCCTAAAACAGAAACACACACACACACACACACACACACAATTTTGAATGATGTGTATCCAAATCACCCTAATTTGATCATTACACATTATATGCTTGTACCAAAATTTCATATGTAACTTTTTTATGGATACATAACAGTAAGTATTGCTATTATGTTTCTATAAAAATTAAATTTTAAAAAATGAGAGAAAAGCCAAGGAAATTAAAATGATATTCAAGAAAGTACATATTTAACACAAAAGAAGTTTTACAAATTTACAAACAAAAGAGAACAAAAAGACTTAAGATATATATATATTTTTTAAATTGGCAGTTTCAAATTCTACATTATTGATAATTCAATAAAGTGTAAATCAATTAAAAACTCAAAAGACAGGCATTGCAGAATAAGTCCAAATAATTATGTGCTCTCTAAGAGAGATCTGCTTTAGATTCAAAGATGCAAATGAAAAGTATTGAAAACAAAAGGATCCATCAAACAAAAAGTACCTAACAACAAAGGTAGACTGTTGAAAAAATTAAAAATGAATTGTTAAGATAAAAATTATTAGATAAAAATAAACTTTATAATAAGAAAGGTTCTGTCTGTTACAAAGATATGACAATTACAACATACATTTATCTAACAACAGAGTTCCAAAATACTTGAAGCAAAAACTGACACAACTGAAGGGAGAAATAATTCAAAAATAATAGCTGGAGACTTCAATACCCTACTTTTAGTAATAAATAGTACAAATAGACATAAAATCAATGAGAGGAGAGAGCACTTGAACACCACAATAAACCAAATAGACAAATCAGACATACTATAATACTCCATCCAACAATGGCAGAATATCCATTCTTCTAAAGTGTACATAGACCATTATTCAGGCACAGAAATATGTTAGGCCACAAAATGATTTTCAATAAATTTTAAAGTATTGAAATAATACAAAGTACATTCTCCAACCAAAATGAAATAAAATTAGAAATAAAGGGCAATAAGAAAATTTGGGAAATTTACAAATATATGGATGCTAAACAACAAAGTTTTAATTAACTGATGCAAAGAAAGAAAAGAAGATTAAAATTTGAAAATACTTTCAAATGAATAGAAGTAAAAATTCACAATACCAAAACATCAAAGATGCCACAAAACAGTGTCCAGCAGAAAATGTGCACCTGCAAATTCCTTTTAAAAACTTTATTACAGAGATGTGGAGTATAAGTGAGGATTAACTACATAAGTAGGCTGCATGCAGGTGAACTCTGGGCTTCCAACTGGCCCTCACTCCCTCTGACAGTGAACTTCTCGTATCTTGCTAGATAGGCAACCATTCAAGCACAAGAGATTTGGAGAATCCCTGCAAGGTATCACATGAGAAGATCATCCCCAAGACACATAGTAGTCCACCTCCACAAAGTAAGCATGAAAAAAATGTCCTAAAGGCAGTAAGATAGAAAGGTCAGACTACCTACTAGGGAAGACCCATCAGAATCACTCCAGACTTATCTGTAGAAACACTGCAAGACAGAAGAGAATGCAGTTCAATTTTTAACTTTCTTAAAGATAAGCAATTCCAGCCAAGAATTTCCTATTCCAACAAGCTAAGCTTCATCAGCAATGGAAAATTAAAATCCTTTCCAGACATTCAGTTCCTAAGACAGTATGCCAACTCCAGACCAGCCCTTCAGCACACGCTTATGATGGTGTTGAACACAGGGAAAAAAAAAAAAGAAAAAGAAAAAGAAAAAATCCTTCCCTATAAATTCCTATCTGAAAAAGAACATTTAAAATGAACAGCTTCATTTTCCACAATAAGATACTAGAAGTAAAGAAAAGCAAATTAAAAGCAAAGCAAAGAGAAGAAAAGAAATAATAAAGCTTAATGTGAAAATAAATACAGTATAAACTAGAAAAACAATAGAGATTATCAAACAAACCACATTTAAAAAAAAATCAAAATTGACAAATATTTAGCTAAACTGAATACAGAAAAAGAAAGATGACCCAAGTTACTAAAATAAGAAATTATAAAAGATATCTTAAAAATAAGAACAACTGTATGAGAATACTATAAAAGTATATACCAACAAATTAAATAAACAAGATAAAACAACGAAATTTCTGGAAAGATGCAAACTACTGAAATTGACAAAAACTAGAACATATAGTATTCAGTTCTTTGTTGTGGCCCTGAATATTTATCATAACACTATAAGAAAGGGTTTGGCAGTAGTAGGATGCTGCCAGGGGAGCCACATAACATCTCAAACCAGGCAAAGTGGGGGCCAAAGGAAGGCCCGAACTTTACCTGTATGATCACCACTTATCTACCTAATCCTGAAATTGTGCCTCACATCTTTAAAATTAATTAATTGATTAATTAATATTTAAAAATAAAAACTAGAGCATATAAATAGAATTATAGTAAGATTTATGAATAATGGTAATAATACATTTTCCTGTAAAGAAAAGCTCAGGACCAAATATGTCTTCAGGAAGGATTTTATCAGTGTTTTTTGTTTTGCTTTACTTTTTCTAATAAATTACATCAATATGTCATAAACTTTTGCAAAAAAAAATAGAAGAAATCCTTTGCAACTCATTCTATGAAACCAGTATTACCTTGATACCAAAACTACATAAAAGCATCTTGAGCATTGAGAACTAAAGAATAATATATACATTATGAGTGTAGATGTAAAAAAATACACAACAAATTACCAAAAAGCCAAATCAGGACCACACAATTATACAACATGACCAAATAACATTTATCGCAATAATCCAAGAGTGATTCAGCACAGGGATATCAATGCAATTCACTATATTAATAGAATAAGGACACAGGTCACATGATCATCTTAATAGATGCAAAAACATCATTTGGTGAATGCAACACGTATTCAAGACAAAGAAAAAACTTCACAAATTAAATATAGAAGGAAGCTTCCTCACCCTGACAAATGACATCTATGAAAACTCACAGCTTACACTACATTATTGGTGAAAGACTAAAAAAGATTTCCTTGACCATCAGAAACAAGACAAGGGTATCTACTTTCACCACTTCTATTCAATAAAATCCATCCACATTGGAAAGAAAGAAGTAAAACAGTGTCCAATTGTAGATTGCATGGTATTATATACAGAAAGTCTTTAAAATCTTACAAAAATATTAAAGATTATTTATTAGAGTAAGTTTGCAAACTATGTAAGATCAATACTTAAAAATCAATCATATATGATAAAATAATGCAAAAATAAAATTAAGAGAACACATTTACAGTGACATCAATAAATAAAATATTTAGGAATAAATTTAACAAACTACATACATGACTTGCATGCTGAAAACTACAAAATGTCATTAAAAGAAGTTGAAGAAGATTTAACCAAATGGAAAGAGAGCAAATGTTTATTGATTGGAAAAATTCATACTGTTAAGATAGTGCTATAGTTTGAATGTATTCCTCAAAAGTTCATGTGATGAAAACTTAATCCAAAATGAAACAGTATTAGGATGTAGGGTCTAATAAGAGGTTATTGAATTATGAGAGTTCGGCCATCATAAATGGATTAATATTGCTATTGTAGAAGCAGGTTTGTTATTTTAAGAGTGAGTTATAATAAAGCAATCAGTCTCTAGTGCTGCTCTCTCAGTCTCACAGGCTTGCTTACCCTTTCTGTCAAGTTATAATGCAGCAAGAAGTTCTCATCAGATGCCATTGCCATGCTCTTTGACTTCCCAGTCTCCAGAACCATGAGCCAAATAAATCTGTGTTCTTTATAAATTACCCAGTCAGTAGTTTTCTGATATAGCAACAGATCATCGACAAAGACAAATTAAAAAAACAAAAACTATCCCCAAATTAATTTATGAATTCTACACAATCTCTATCGAAACCTTAACTGGCTTTTTTTTTCTTTTTGCAAAATTTGACAAACTAATTCTAAAATTATTATGGTAATACAAAGGGCTGATAATAACAAAAACAGTCTTGAAAAAGAACAAACTTGGGCAACTCACATTCTGTAATATTAAATTTTTCTACATGTTAGTCATGAGAGCATAGTACCAGGATAACTATAAACATATAGATCAACAGAATAGAACTGAAGGACCAAAATTAAACTTATGCATTTGTGAAAAATTAATTTCCAATAAAAATTCCAAAACAATTCAGTGGGAGTAAAGAATAATAATTTCAAAAAATGATCTGAGGAAACTGGATATTTAGATACAAAGAATGAAAATGGACCCTTCTACTATACTATAAATGAAAATTAACTGAATATTGACTAAAATTAAAAGTAAGAACTGAGAGCTAAATCTAAAAACAAAATTAAATCTAAAACAAAGAAACATAACATAGAGGAAAACATAGCTGCAAGTATGACCTTGGATTAGGCAAGGTCATATGTGGTCATAGCTATGACACCAAAAGCTCAGGTGAACCCCCCCAAAAATATGAGCTTCCTCAAAATTAAAAATAAAATCTGGTGGAAACTGCTAAGGGAAGGAGGGGCATACCTCATCAACAAGGGTACCTGCATGATCAATGTTTGTATTCATAACCCTGAATTGGACCCCACATCTTTATAATGAATAAATAAATTTTAAAAATAAAATCTGATTTTAAATGCACTACCAAAAAGAAAAATGAACCCAAAGAATGGGATAAAATATCTGATAAGACTCTGGTAACCAGTATAGAAATAAATCTTACAACTAAAAAAAAATAACAAAGTAAATAACCCAGTTAAAAAATTTTCAAAATATTTGAATGGGCATATCTCCAAAGAATTTGAACAGGGTACCAATAAACATATGAAAACATGTTCAATATGATTAGTCATCAGAGAAATACACTTCAAAACTATGATGAGATACCATTTCACACCCACTAGGATGTAACAAAATGATGTTTTTATCCTACTTTACAGCTGCAATATATTTCACCATATATATATACCACATTTTCTTAATCCAGTCTGCTTTCGATGAACAGTGGGATTGATTCCATGATTTTGCTATTGTGAATAACGTGACAATAAACATGCATGTGCAGGTGTATTTCATTTTATTTTATTTTGAGTTGGAGTCTCATTCTGTCACCCAGGCTGGGGTGCAGTGACACGCTCCCTGCCACCGCAGCCTCGACCTGCTGGCCTCATGCAATCCCTTCACCTCAGTCTTCCAAGTAGCTGGAACAACAGGCATGCGCCACCATGCCTGGCTAAGGTTTTTTATTTATTGTGGAGACGAGATCTCACCATGTTGCCCAGGCTGGTCTCGAACCCCGGGCTCAGGCAATCCTCTCACCTCAGCCTCCCAGAGTGCTGGGATTACAGGCTGAGCCACCATGCCCAGCTGCAGGTGTCTTTTTTACAGAATGATTTGTGTTCCTCCAAGTAAATTTCCAGGAAGGGGATTGCTGGAGTGTATGGAAGGTCAATTTCTAGTTCATTTAGATATTGCCACTATTTTCCATGGAGGTTGGACTAGCTTGCACTCCCACCACCAGTATAGAAGCTTCTCTTTTTCTTCACACCCACATCTACTGTTTTTTGATTTATTAATGATGGTCATCCTTACTGGGGTAAGGTAGTATTTCAACATGGTTTTGATTTGCATTTATCTGATGATTGTGAGGCTGTGCATTTTTTCATGTATCTGTTGGCTGCTCGTATGTCTTATTTTGAGAAGTATCTATTCTTGTTTTCTGCCAATGTTTTAATAGTACTATAGACTTCTCAGCAAATTGGATGTAATTGGACAGTCATTCTTAGTGGCCTGTCACAGAAAGAAATAACTGAATACTACATGTTCTCACTCATAAGTGGGACCTGAACATTAACTACAATAACACAAAAGAAGGATCCGCAGTCACGGGGCATTGCCAGAGGAGGCAGTGAGGTGGGGGACACATAGCAACACGAAGGATACCTGATCCTATCCTAAACCAGTAGATGTGAGGGCCAGGTGGAAACCCAAACTTCACCTGAACATACATTACTTATGTACCTAATCCTGACTTTTGCCCTCACAGCTTTACAAGAAAATAAAGTAAAAGTAAAAAAAAAAAAAAAAAAAAAGATGGTGATAACAAGCTTTGTTGAGGACATTGTGAAGTTGTAACCTTCATACATTGTTGGTGGGAGTATAAAATGCTGCCAATTTGGAAAAAAAAATAACAGTTCTTGAAAATGTTTATCCTGGAGTTTTCATGTGGCTCATCAATTCTACTCTTACATATATACCCAAAATAATTTAAAACACATACTGAAACAAATACATGTATGTTCACAGCAGCACTAGTCACAGTAACCAAAAGATGGAAACAACCTAGAGATACATCAACTGAGAAAAGTATCAACAAAATGTGACAGAGCATAGTCATACAATAAAATATCCTTCTACTAAAATCTAAAAAGGAATTAAGTATTGATACATGCTGTAACATCAATGGTTTAAAATATGCTAATTGAAGAAAAATAGACACAAAGACACACTGGCCAAAGAGCACATATGGTATGATTCAATTTATACAAAATATCAAAAATAGACAATATTTTCTGGGGTTCTCGGCGAAGGGAATAAGCAGTAACTGATAAAGGGTGTCATTTTATTTTGCAGTACTGAAAATGTTCTGGAACTACATAGTGGTGATGGTTGCAAAACCTTTTGCATATACAGAATACCACAGAATGAAAGACAGTAAATTTTACTGCATGTGAGTCATATCTCAATTTTTAAAAAGTATGTGACAGTAATAGAGGAATGGGCACATTGGTTGACTAAACAGGATAACTTAAAAACACTCTCTTACATGCCCACAAGTGCAGGCATTTTTGACAAAGGAGCAAAACCAATTCAGTGGAGAAATAAAAGTATTTCCAACAAATAGTATAAGAGCAATTAAACATCCAGAGACAAAAAAATAAAACATGACCTAACTGTCACAACTCATCCAAAAATTACTTCAAAATAGATCACAGACTAAATGCAAAACATAAATGTAAAATTTCAGAAAACTCATAGGATAAAATATTCAGAATATACAACCAGAATAAGAGTTTTTAAGCCAAAGTAAATCCATTAAAGGATAAGTTGATGAATTGTCTCTCAATAAAATTGTTATTATTATTATCATTTGCTCTATGAAAGATCCTTTCAAGAATGTAAACACACATGGCAAAATTGTTTGTTAATCCCATATCCAACAAGACTCACATCTAGAATGTATAAAGAACTCTCAAAACTGAAAAGTAAAAACAAAAACAATTTTTTTAAATGGGCAAAATACATGAAGTGACATTCAGTGGATAAGATATACAAATAACAAATTAGCACATAAATAGATGACCAACATCATTATCTGTGAGGAAAATGCAAGTTAAAACCACAATGAGACATCATAACACATGTGTTAAAATGGCTAAATAAATGAAGTGACAATACAAAATGCATATAAATTGGATCATTCTCGCATGCTGGTGGAAAATGTCCCCCACAGCCACTCTAGTATAGGTACCTTAAAAACCTAAACATACAACTACCATGTTATCTAGAAACTGCTCTCCCGGAAATGAAAATGTAGGCTTTCACAGAAGTCTATCCATGAATGTTTTATAGCATATTTATCCTTAATAAGCCCAAACTATAAACAACTAAACACCCTTTCACTGATACCCAATAGAGCTAACCACACCACATCTATTCCATAAAATACTACTCAGCGATAAAGGAGAAATGAAGTATTAATATAGACAACCACCTGCATGAATCTCTAATGAGTAGGGGGGGAAAGTCAAATTCAAAGGTTACATATTCTTGGCTGTCTTTATATAAAATCCTCAAAATGACAAAATTCTAGAAATGAAGAACAATTAGCGGCTGCTAGTGGCTAAGGATGCCGATGAGTAAGACGGGAAGCGTGGGTGGCTAGGAAAGGGCAATATGAGAAATCCTTGTGGTGATGAAACTGTTCTGTGTCTTGACTTTTTAAATGTCAGTATCCGATTTGTGACATTGTACCATAATTTTGAAAGATGATGGCACTGAGAAAAGCTAAGCAAAGTACACAGAATCCTCCTGTATTGCTTTTTAATATCTGCCTGTGAATATACAATTATCTCAAATTTTTGAATTAAAAATCATTTTTATTTCTATATACTACCAATAAAAATTGGAAAATCAAAACTTTAACAAGCTATGCCATTTAACAATAACATGTCAAAATATAACGTGCTTAGGGTAAATTTGACAAAACCTGAACAAGGCCAGCACACCAACAATGACATAACATTCAAACTCAACCTTGCCAAAACACACAACACATCTGTGGCCACTGTCCAAGTACCTAAGTAATGGTTACTTCTGGGTATCAGAGGAAGGGAGCAGAGACAGTATCTCTGAGATAAGGATGATGTTTCTGTAGAACCCAGGTTCATGGAGCTGGTACCTTCTAGATTATTCTCTCCCACTTCATACATCTCTCTAGGCACCTCTTCACCCTACACTGCATTTTTCTTTCACCAGCATCTCACTCTAAGAAGCTTAGAGCACAAGTGAAGGCATACATCTCTTTATTTATTTGGAAAACAATTCCCCATTGACATTTACCTTCTGAAATCATCATACCCCAGAGCATGATGTGCTGTCCCTTAATTCAATACAAATTTTAAGTGTCCTTTTGTGAGCCATAAATGATCAGGAAACAAAGATAAATAAAACACCCTCTCTGTCCTCTAGGAGTTCACACTATTAAGGATGCACTAATTCATTTAAGGAGACATCAAATGACAATAGACCTGTCTCAGCAAACTTATGTGGAACTTAAGGGAACCTAGTAACCCGTCTCCCTGGCAACAGTTTCCACTCATTGCCTAGGGAATGATTTCCTTCCCTCCTGCCTCATCTCCTACCATTCTTCTATCTTTCTGATCAAATTAATTTTGTGCCACACACATAATACAAGAAAGAGAGCAAAAGCAGGAAAGAGCAAATAAACCCTAGAGGTGGTGCTTATTGCCTGCTGGAAACGATGTCTGGCTTTTCCCCATTTCCTCAGAGTGACAAGTCCAGTGCTATTATCTTACCGGTCATGGAAGAGACAGGGACGGGGTCTCCATTAGGGTGCCTCACTACGTAGAGGGCTTAGTGTCAATACAAAGAAAGCATGTGACCAGGACTCATGACCCTGTCCCAGTTATCACTTACTATTTTTTTTAATGGGGCCAAGAAATATTAGGGAAACTTTTACAAGGAAAACAACACAAGAGGCTAACTGGCATTAAGGACAAAAAAGAAAACCCTACCTCCACCAACAATAACAAAACCAAAGAGAAGCACTGCAAGAAATATTAGAGATTATTCCCCTCCTCGCACTTCAGGTGTTCCTATTGACTATAACAATTAATTGATACTGAATAATTAAGGGAAACAAATAGTTATGATCCAAATCTCTCTCACACACACACAGACATACACAATTATCCACACAGTAAAAAATATTAGACTAAAACAAAGATTATAATTCATAGTCATCAGTTTAAAACTTTTTTTATTCCTTAAATGTATAATTAGGCTAAATAGAAATTTGCAATTCTTATGACTTGTAGCAAAATGATGCAATAACACAGAAGGGTCAGTGCAGACTGAGCCATTACATTTGAAAACGTGATGGCATCATAATTAAATACAATAAAAATATTTTTTAAACAATTTTCCCCTCGTTGCTCCAATGACACTACTCCCACAGAATGTATCTCACAGTGAAATTTGACAAAAAATGAAAATATACCAACATGCAACCAGACCCTCAAAGTAATATCATTTAAAACATCCCTAAAACATTGGAAGTGAACTGAATTTCAAATAACAATGCATAACAATTAATTGAATAATAGTTTTCTCTCCCCCATACATCCTCATTTTGCCTAGAAAAATAATTGTCAGGACTTTCTAGCAGTCTGAAAAGTGCTTGTGAAATTACTGCTAGGTGAAAATCAGAATAAAAATTATACATAGCTATCATTTCAAGTACTGAAAAACTTTATTCATATGCAAAGAAGGTCCTGCCAGGAACACAAACAATATTATAACGTGTATTATGTGTGTGTCATTAAATTCATTTGAACAGTATGGTAGAAGAATGAGAGGGGATGGGAAGGGACGGAAAGAAATCAGTCCTTAGGCAACGAGTATAGTGGAAACTGTTGCTAGGGAGACGGGTTACTAGGCTTCTGAAATAGCTTAAATGAGAGATGATGACATTCTAAACCAAGGCAGAGGCTATGAGGACAAAGAGAAAGGGAAAATTGAGGTTTTTACATATTTTTCGCAGAAAAGCTGTATCTGACAAAAAGGTTATTTTTCTTCAAGAATAAAACAACAACTAAAAAATAATAAAAAGTAAATGTTACATGAGCCTTCTGACTATTCAAATAATTTGAAATGATAATATTAGGTACTTATCAGTGCCAGGCAATTGCCTCTTGCCATCTTTTTAGGCAGCACATGAGATTGTTTTCATCAGTATCTTCAGAGGTGGAGAGGGTTGTGTGCATTGCCCCACATCACACAGCCAAACAGTTAGGAGGTCTGGAATTACCATCAGAGAACAGACCCTCACTTAGACCCTGAACTGCATACCCAGTGCTTAGACAAGGATAGTATGATACACTGAACCAAACCTAGAATCCATCTTCTTTCTATTTCTTTCTGTCTTCTTCTTCTTCTTCTTTTCTCCCAGTAAACACATTTCTAGAATTGTTTATCTTCCCCACGCTGGATATTTTGCTATTCCGGGGGGTGGGGGGTTGCAGTATCTGTCCCTCTGTGAAAGGTGAATAGTTAATAGGCACGAAGTGATGAAGGCTGCTGAGTTGATTTTCAAATTAAAGAAGAGACAGGAGGTCAGATTCACCTTTTAAGTATGTGTGGGAGTAGGTGGGGGGAATTGGAAAATAAAAGAAGATGGTGACGGGTCTAATGGAATAGCCAAAAGTGGACCCAGGTCCTTTATCCGTGTAGAAGAATGAAGGACAGGTCCTGGGACTTCTTTGTGGATCGTCTCTGGGTAGAAACTGGCAGGTGGGAGAGCAAACCAGAATACATTACAAGAAAATTCATACAGGGGCACAGAAGAAGCAGCTTCACTGTAGTGAGGAATGTGTGATGAGCAGTCAGTGGAAAAGCGACAGAAACAGCCACTGCAGCACACAAAACAGACAGGGCAAAATAAAGATAGAATTTTCCAAAATCCAAAGCTGCTGGATTCAAGCCATGGAGTTGTGATGATGTTTTGCTTGTTTTCTATGCTTTTCAATTTCATAATAAAAATATACTATCTTTATAAAAATGAGTCGAAACTCAATGAACTGATTTGCTCTATTTAGTGGGCTGTTTCTGGGATCCATTCAGTAGCACTGACTTGACCCTCACATGCTGGAGGGGCTTCAGGAGGCAATAACAAGGTCCATTCCAAAGACAGTGATACTGAAGGCAGCAATATTGTTCAAGGTGTGCAATACTGCTTAGTTCTATACCTAAGTTGAAAGTAGAATATCTTAGAGAACGTCAACTATAAATAAAACAGAATCAATCACAACAAGATGCTGGCTTGATTTATAAATACTGTTCTAAGAAATTGCAAGAAGATTAACAGACAAAAAACAAGAAATGGAGAGGTGATTTACCCCATACGTGATCAACAGGTTGTTACTATCTTGACTCCATCAGTAGGTAAAAGACAAACAGAAGACAAGAATATATCTTTAAAAAGTAATCTAGAAGTATAAAGTAATTCAGAAAACATTGTACATTATACCTTGAGCAGCCTCTTAGTACACAGTGAGCTGTTGGGGAGTTCCAGAATTGTGAAAATGAATCTGAAGGCAATTTGGCAATACAGGAGAAAATATAATTATATTTTTTAACATTGCAACTTGAGTTCTAGAAATGTGTGCAATAAGTGTTAAAGATAAAGGTGCATAATGTGACAATACTAGAAAAAATGGAAAAATAAATTCTAAATATCTGTAAGAAATGTTTTTAATAATCTATGCCTAGTTAATACAATTAGATATTGGGCATCCCTTAAAGTGCCTGAGATATTGACATGAAAAGCTACTCTCAATATGTAAAGTAGTATAAGATACAAAAATTATCCCATTATGTTTTTAAAGTATACACATGTACAAAATTTGGGGAAAATATAGAGACTAAATTGTGGTTATATAAATGAAAATGAAATTACCAGAATGATTTTCATTTACATACACCTGTGTTCTCACAATTATTTATACTCTAATATATTTTGAATTTGTAAGCAAAATAATAATTGTTTTTTAAAAGGAAAGAAAATAAACATTCTTAATAATGGGAAAAGATAGAAACAGTTTACAGCAGAAATATAAATGATAAATATAAGAAACAAGGTTTGAGTTTCCCAATATTTAAACAAATTCAGAATTGCAGAGTGGCATATCATTATCATGTATTCAACTGTCAAAAAATGTTTAAAGTATCTGTACTGCAAAGCTGGTGAGATAACATATATTTTGTGCAATTGGGAGTTAATTAGGCAAGTCCTAGCAAGTACATTAAAAATGCCATACTTGGGGAAACTCCTTTGGGTCCCCTCCCACTGTGGGAGCCTCTCTGTCCTTTCAATAAATCCTGCTTTCTAAAAAAAATGCCATACTTTTCTTCACATTCAGTAATCTGTATTAAGAAAACAGAGTTTAGACAATAACTTATTTACAAAGATGTTTATCACTGTGTTGTTGATGACTATCTAAAATTTAAAAAATAAAGAAAATGTGTCATTAAGTACAGTGTATAATAATTTAAAATGATGTTTCTTTAGGATTGTTTGAATCAAGAAGGTTTAGCAATCTAGGCAACTTCAGATTGGCATATTAAATGTATGAAAAGGGTGGACAAAGCTTGCTTAAGTTGCACAGAGAAATTAAAATGTGAAGAATTCACTCCACTTTGCTACTTTTTGTCTACAAGCAGAGATTATTTAATAAGATAAACAAATTACTTGAGAACCCTTTGTTCTGTAACCCAGAGAGCCAGTTGACCTGTGGATCCTCCACCTGCATAATAACCCTTAACCTGGTCATCAATCCTATATACAGAGCAACATTTTAGAAGACTGAGGAGAAATAAATTCAATGGTACATGAACACCTCAATTCAGAAAGAGAAGAAGGGTCCAACTATTTCCCATTGATAGAAACTATTTCAGAACTAAATAGTTTGAAGTAAAAAATAATAATAACAACTATGCATACAAATACATTTAACATGAAAAAAATAAAATCTAAATTCACTATTCTCAAAATAAAGTGACCCCTGAGTTTGTCATTCTTCATTTAGTTTCAGGGTGACAATAATCCATAGGTGGCTAGTGGTAAGATATATAAAGAAAGTAAAAATTTCCTGATTTTAGTTAATTCATTCTGACATATTTTTCATATAATGATTTACACTGAGCAGAAACAAAGGAAATGGTACAGAGAAATGAGAAAGCCAATTTCACTAAATAAGAAACATTGGTGATGGGAAGTGATCGCCGACGGATAAATGCTGTTATTCTTTAATTGGCTTTTAATTTTTAAAAATGCACTATGAGATCTAAAACTCTTAGATTTTGCATTCCAGCTGAAAAATTTAAGAATAATAGAAAAGTTGCCACTCTCAGAAGCTTCCAAAGATCTTAAAGAAATTATAATGACAAATGTTTGCCTTATTAACTTTTTTCCTTCATTTTGATTTTAAAAACGTGCCGGGCTTGATGTAGGGAAAAAATAGGTTTTGTTAAGGGCTTCGGACTGAGAATAAGTTAGTGGTGAATTGAGAAAGAAAACACTAAAGGTTTTCAAACACTCAATTAGGACCTTCATGTAAGGCAACTGCTTAAGGTCAGGAGACACCGTATGAAAGAATTAGAATTAACAAACTGTGAAGCTAACATAGATTGAGGGTAATGTTTTTGTTTTTGTTTATTTGTTTTGTTTTGTTTTTCACCAGCCATACTGAGAAATTTTGTAAAATGTGGGGCTTTCCTGACTTGTAGAGAACAATTAGCTCTAGGGTAAGCACCAATCTGATCTAGCATTTAAAAAAGTATATATATATATATATATATATATATATATATATAGGTATATATATATAAGAGGGGAAAAAAACATAAACGTAGAATTTCTACACACATACACCGTGGAAACACCTTTTAAAACAAAAAGGTGAGATAAAGACTTTTAGATGCACAAAAGCTGAATGAGGGAAGTGGCATGTGTGTATATATATATATAAAATCCAAGCAACTCGACTAAATATCAGAATATCTGAATCAACAATGTAGAGTTAAAAAATACAGTAGTCCTAGAAAAATGACATTCAAAATGTGGAATTCAATACCAGGTACTAAAAGATGCAGGAAAATGCAGCATATAATGAAGATGACAATAAACAAAAATTGGTCCAGAACTGACACATAGATTATAATTTTCAAAAAATAACATTGGAAGCATTATCAAAGAACTTTTTGTTGGATGTTTTAAACTTTTAAGAGACACATCGAAGTTATAAAAAAGATCAATTCAAATTTATAGACATGATAACTACAATGCATTTGATAAAAAAAAAAAAAAACACCAGATGGAACCAATGAGAGACTGGACATTGTATAAAAATATTAGTGAATAAAAAAACCAATAGACACTATTCCAAATTAAATGCACAAAGAAAGAATAATTAATAAAAAAGAACATAAATGAGCTATGGGAAAACTTCAAACAGCATAATATTCATACAATTTATGTCTCTCAAATAACTGAAAATGTCATCATCATTTTTTACAGATTTTAATAAAAAGTATAAACTCACAGATCCAAGAAGTGTAATGAACCCAAGAACAAGAAGCTTTGAAAAAGATATGCCAATGTATCTCATAATTTAAATACCCAAACTCAGTGATAAAGAGAAAACTTAAGAGCAACCAGAGAAAAACAGACACATTGCATACAAAGAAACAACGATGAGGATAGCAGAAGAGATCATTAAAAACAGTGCATAGCAGGGCTCGGTGGCTCAGCCTGTAATCCCGCGCCTTGGGAGGCTGAGGTGAGTGGATTGCCTGAGCCAGCGGGTTCGAGACCCGCCTGGGCAACTTGGTGAGACCTCATCTCTACAATAAATAAAAAAATTAGCCGGGTGTGGTAGTGCGCACCTGTAGTTCCAGCTACTTGGAAGGCTGAGGCGGAAGGATCGCCGGAGCCCAGCAGGTCGAGGGTGCGGTGGCCGGCAGCGGCCACTGCACTCCAGTCTGGGCGACAGAGTGAGACTCTAACTCAAAAACTAAAAACAATGCAAATGAGAAGAGAGTGGAGCAGCATCTTTAAAAGACAGAGTGGGGGAAAACCCCATAAACGTAGAATTTCTACACACATACAAAGGTGAAATGAAGACTTTTTAGATGCACAAAAGCTGAATGAGGGCAGTGGCATCATCAAAACTGCAAAGTAGCTGGGAAATTGGCCCCTTTAGTGAAGCAACAGGTCAACTGGTAAAAATGGATAATAAACTGTCTTAGGTTTTTAGAATCAAACGAAAGACTTTCAGCCATTGGGGAGGTAGCTAAATTTTGATTATAAAGCATTATGGCATTTTGCTCACCCACTACTACCCTCCATTCTCCAGACCAGCAGCATCCATGGAGACAGTGTCCCCACTGCAGACTGATGGTGTCAGAGAAGAAAGATGAACTTTGAAATATTTTAAAAAGATGATTGTGTGTTAAAACCTGCCAGGCAGTTTGCTAATGAAACATTGCAGAAGTTGGCATTTGTTTTGCCCACCATGGGCTTCAGATTGCAAGAAAGTGAAAACAAAACAACCTAAAAACGGAGAAAAACATATTTGCAAATCATATATTTGATAAGAATCAAGTATTCAGAATATATAGTTAATGCATTAGTCCATGTGGACTACAACAGCAAAATACCATGAGCTGTATAGCCATTTGTTTGATAGCCATTTGTTTAATAGAAATGCTTTTCTCACTATTTTGAAGACAGGCAAATCCAAGGAATGAGATATATCAGCAGATTAGGTGTCTGATGAGGACCCTCTTTCTGCCTCATAGATGGTACCTTCTAGCTGTGTCTTCACATGGTGGAAGGAATGAAATAGTTCTCTTTTATAAGGACAGGAATCCTATTTATTAGAGTTCTGCCCTTAAGACCTAATCATCTATCAAATGCTCCACCTTTTAATACCATTACCTCAGGGAGCAGAATTTCAACATATGAGCTTATGGGGGGACACAAATATTCGGACCATAACAATAAACCCTTATAATCGAATGGCAAAAATAATAATTGGCAAATGTAAGTAAAAAATTCTCCAAATTAACTATGTGAACAGCAAATAAGCACATGTAACAACGTTCTGCACTATTAATTTCTAGAGAAATGCAAATCAAAATGACGAGATACCATTTCATACTACAAAAATGGTAGCAATTTCCAAAAAGGGAAAAACATCATAACAAGGGTTGATAAAGATGTGGAGAGATAGTAACTCATAAATTTATGTTAGAAATGTTTGGAAGTTCCTCCAAAAGTTAAATATAAAATGACATGGTATATGAGCCAGCAATTCCACTCCTATAAATATAACCCCCAAACTGAAAACAGGTACTCAATTACTTATATGTGAATGAATTCCATATCATAGAAATTCTATACCTAGCATAATTATCCTTATAATGAAAGCGAAGGAGAAATAAAGATGTTAAGCAAAACACAGAATTCACCACCAACAGACTCCTCTGTAAAAAAAAAAGTCAAAATAATTATTTAGGGAGAAAAAAGTACTTAGAAACTCACGTCTACATAAAGAAAGGAAGTGTGTCAGAGGAGGAATACATGAAGGTCAAAAAAAGCTTCTGTATTTTTTACTCATAATTACACAACTGTTTAATGTAGTAATTCTAACAATGCATTAGGTAATTAAGTGATTTTTGTTTGTCTGCTTATGTGGTACATTATTTAACTTACTGATTTTTCAGCTATTAAGCATATTTGGAATTGGTCATATTGTATAGTGTAAAGGGTTGTTGAATTCAATTTGTTTGTGTTTTGTTGAGAATTTTTACATCTATATTAGAGGCAAATCATAGAATCTCCTCACTTCAATAAATAATTATTCAGCTTATAATGTCAATAGTACCAACATTGAGAAAACATAATATACACAAAGGAACAAAGAGCACTAGAAATGCTAAAAATATAAATTTTTTTAAAACTTTATATAGCATGTAAATTTAATTCAGTAGTTAAATGATAATAATTACAATGTACAATTAACACTACAATGTATAATAACATTTGTCAAAAAATAAAGTGTAGAAAAAGAATAATGCAAAAGTCAGAAGTATATTATTATTAGAAACTACACATAGTTTACATAAAGTGGTATAATATCATTTAAAGGCAGATTGTGATAAGTTAACAATATATGTTCTAAACCCTAAAATAACCACCAAATAATAAAAATAGAGAATTATAGCTAATAAACAAATAAAAGGGATAAAATGAAATCATAAAAATACTCAATATAAAGGGCACAGAATTAAAAAGAAAACAGATAGGATAAATTTAAAACAAATACAAAAAATGAAATATTTAAACTATGTCAGTTTCACATAAAATACAAATGGTTTAAATATCACAACATAAGGAGACTGGCAAGTCTAGTTTTAGCATAGAGACTAACGTGATCTAATATCACAGTGTGAAGCTTCTGAGTTCCACATACATGTGGCGGTGGCGGCAGCTGCGGAGGGGGTGGGGGGGGGCGTTGTAGCGTCTCCTTGGAGGGTTTTTCTTATTGGATATTCTTCTAGGAACTCTACTAGATCCCAAAGAGTAGATTCCAGCGATTTCAGATAAAGCTTAAACCTAAATAGAGGCATAGTAGCCATTAAATAAACACAAACCACACGCATTTTCTAAGTGACAAATGGCTGTGTCTACAGAGAGAAGAGCAACAATAAGGATAGCCATAGACGACTCACAGAAAACCCATGGAGCTGGAGGAGGGTAACAGAATACAAAAAGTCCTACCCCAGGGGGAGAATGAGAAAGACATGCTAGGCCCTTAAGTTAGTATTTGGAGGAGGGGCCAGAGTACTAATGAATGGCCAGATCATTAAGCAAGGAAAGGACATAGAAAGGCATCCAAATAGGAAAAGAAAAAGAGAAACCATCTCTCTTTTCTGATTATTTGATCTTATACACTACACTGTACCAAAAACACTTTCGAACTGATAAATTACTTCAGCAAAGCTTCAGAATGCAAAACAATGTTTAAAACTCAATAACATTTCTTTTTTTTAAATTTATTTATTTATTATAAAGATGTGGGGTACAATTCAGGGTTAGGTATGCAAACATTGATCATGCAGGTACCCTTGTTGATGAGGTATGCCCCTCCCTCCCCTAGCAGTTTCCCTCAACTGCCAGTCCCACCCCGCTTCCCCTGGCAGTTTTCCTCTACTGCCAATCACTTCCTTATAGCATTATAATTGTTCAAGGTCACCTTATGAGTGAGAACATATGGAACTCAGTTCTTTGTTTCTGTGATAAATCACTGAGTATGATCGACTCCAAATACATCCAATTTGCTGCAAAGTCCATTTATATCTCTACGAGCACACATCAAGAAAATGGAAAGATCACAAGTGGAGAGCCTAACAAATCACCTAACAGAGCTGGAAAGAGAAGACAACCAAAACCCCAACTTTGGCAGAAGAATCCAAATCACAAAAATAAGAGCCCAAATATGGGACATAGAAGACAAAAACATTATAGAAAACATCAACAAAACAAAAAGCTGGTTCTTTGAAAGAATTAACAAGACTGATGGGCCTCTAGCCAGAATAACCAAGAAAAAGAGAGAAAAAGCCCAAATAAACACAATTAGAAATACAAAAAATCAAATCACAACCGACTCCTAAGAAATACAAAGGATTATCAGATATTTACTATGTACACCTATATGGAAACAAACTTGATAACCTAGAAAACATGGAGGACTTTCTGACATCACACAATCGCCCCAGATTAAAACAAGAAGACATTGAGACACTAAATAGACCAATAACAAACCCAGGAAATTGATTTTGTCATACGAAGACTACCTACCAAAAAAAGCCCTGGACTGGATGGCTTTCCAGCAGAATTCTACAAAACATTTCTATACACTAACAGCAAACTATCCAGAAGAAAAAGCAGAAAGAACTATATTGTTTATAATAGCATAAAAAATACCTAGGAGTAACGTTTATGATAGCATAAAAAATACTTAGGAGTAAGTTTAACCAAGCAAGTGAAAAATCTGTATAATTAAAACTATAAAACATTGACAGAAAAATTGAAAATAACACAAATAAATGGAAAGATGCCTCAATGTTTATGGATTTTAAAAAATTAATATTGTTAAAATGCTCATTCTACCTAAAGCAATCTATACATTCAATGCAATTTATATAAAATTTTCCGTCATCTTACACAGAAATAGACAAAATATTACTAAAATCAATATAGAACCAGAAAAAAAACTAAAGAACCAGAGTAATTTTGAGCAAAATTAACAAAGCTTAAGGTAAATTTCAAAATATACAACAAAGCTATGGTAATCAAAATAACGGGACATTGGCATGAAAACAAACACATTGACCAATGAAACAGAATAAGGAGCCCAGAAAAAAAAACAAATGTATCTATAGTCAATTGTTTTTTGACAAGCGTTCCACAATGACACAATGGGAAAAGGACAGGATCTTCAGTAAATGGTGTTGGTAAAGCTGGATATCTACGTATAGAAGCATAGAATTAAATGTTTATCTCATATCTTATACAAAAATTAACTTAAATGAACTAAAGATGTAAACATAAGATGAGAATCTCTAAACTACATTGGTCTGCAAAATGGTTTCTTAGACATGACCCCAAAAGCACAGGCAACAAAAACAAAAATAGACGTATTGGATTGTTTTAAACTAAAAGGCTTCCTAAAAAAATTATAAAATAAACTTTATTTAATATTCTGAGATATTCACAAGACATTTTTGTCTTGTTCTTTTTAGTCCTCACTTCCAATCTACCGATATATTTCTACTTATACAAGTACTGAAATTCTAATGTCTCATCTTAGTATGAATAAAGTATATAATATTTATTTTATTTTTTTCATTTTAAAGATGTGGGGTACAATTTAGAATTAAGTATACAACTGGTCACCATACAGGTAAAGTTTGGGCCTCCCTTCTGTCCCCACTTTGCCTGGTTTGAGGTCAGGTATCCCAATACTGCCAATCTTTTTCTTATAGTATTATGGTAAATGTTCAGGGTCTGTTTATGAGGGAGAATGTGGTACTCTATTCCTTGTTTCTGTGATAGAAAGTCCAGTTCTGCCCCTACATATCATCTAGATGCTTTCCTCCCCACCACACACACACCCTGCATATTACACACCCCCAACAATGGCCACGCCATGCAAATTCTATACTCCACTGGAACTTTATCCCAAAGCAACATGAACACGACCACTTGAAAAATCCTAAAAAGTCTTAACAGATCAGAGTTAA
>CAUYQG010118532.1:0-23624 GCA_963574415.1 Tarsius wallacei | reverse complement strand
CCCCTCCCCCACCTTGGGGAGGTGAATCTTCTCTCTCCCTTTTCTTTCTCTCTCTAATTTACTTTTAAATAAACTTTACTTAAAAAAAAAAAAAAAAAAAGAGGGCCATTGCCTTGCTAGACTCTGGTGTGGCCATGTGCTCTTTGAGCTATGACTGTAACCATGCTTCCTGGCTTTGGTCCCCCTCCTCCACCTTGCGGAGGTGAATCTTCTTTCTCCCTTTTCTCTCTCTAACTCACTTTTAAATAAACTTTTCTTTCTTAAAAAAAAAGAAAAGAAAGAGCATATTATTAACATAAATATAAGTATTATATGTGTATATGTAATATAAAGCAGGTATTAAAAATCAAGGAACATTCCAACATTGTGACAAAGGTGACAGAGTTGGTAAGGTATGACCATATGTCCAAAAAAGCACAACAAATCTTAAAATAAAATTATTATTATTTTTTAAAGGTGATATTGATATTCTTACTTGAAACCATTATATGCATATACAATAAGCTTAAGCAAATAAACAATTATAGTGAATTCATTAATAACCATGATTTTCAGTATAAGAAAAATAGACAAACTGGAACTGAAAATAGCAATACAAATATATAATTTATTTTTTTCTTTATAAAAATTAGGTGTTTTCTAATCTGTTCACTAAAATTTTACAAGCTATTACAACTCAAAAAAAACAAGAACCCCAAGTGTTCCAAGTATCTCTAAGTACCGTTTTCCACCAGAAGCAATCAATACCTGATTCTAGGTTTGCATCAGAGTATTTGCAAAACACAAGTTGACCAAGACTAATGGGATTGCATCTACGTAACCCAGAAGCCAACTTAAAATGGCTTCCATGGGGTGAAAGATGAGATTTTCTAAACATCAAAAATTGTTAAGACTACATTGACTTCTCTGTAATGATATTTAGTTACAACAGCAAAAAAAGTCTCATTGATCATCATTGGCGATGGCTCCAATTCCATTAATAGTACCAACTAAACATTCTGAAAAATTGTAAAACAAGGTAAAAAAGCAAACAAGGAAACATATATATATATATATATATATATATATATATATAATAAATAAACAATATGTGCTGGAATTGAGAAACAGAAATGAAGTGACTTTTCATTAGAAGTATGACAAGATAATTTTTTAAAATCTTCTATTCTCAGTTTCCCAATGCCTAAATAAATATTATATGATAATCTAATTTTGTGTCTTCTTAAGAGCAATATGAAGATCTTCTGCTTTTCAATCTGTCTGCCACAATCCACTGTTATTTTCACGCATGCTTAAGAAAATTATGCATAGATGATGTAACATAACTTTTGAGTTAATTCTAGCTTAAGTAGTATAACTCGCCATTTTCCAAGTCACTATTTTTTTGGTATTTTATAAAATAAGAACAATGTTAAGTAATTACATCACAGAGACATACTTTTAATATTCTTTAAGGAATCCAAAACTACAATACAGTAGATTTATTGGCTTAAATGACTATTGATGTCCTACAGCTCAAAAATCTTCATTAAAATTTAACCAGAGACACGTTTTCTTTTTATAAATGTGAACTGCATCAAAGTGTGTCTTTACTCCTGTGAAGAAAATAGTGTGCTCTCTGGAAGTATGTAACATTTGTAAGCTAACTTTCATTATTATGTTTAGAAATAATCCCTACTTGTACTCATGGAATGAATGTTTCAGATCAAACAAGGAAAAGTGCTATTTATGCTAAAGGCCTTGAAAAGGAAGACTGAAAATGATTAAATAAGTGAAATGGTATAGGTCTTAGATATTGCTAATTAGCATGGAATCTAGAAGATGGTTGAAATCCAGGTGACTGAATATAGCACAAGTGGAATAACATACATATTCTACCCTAGTATTGACAAGAATAAAAGATAGACAATATTTATTTACAAGAATCATGGTGACTATAGTTATAAGAATATATTGCTCACTTGAAAATTATTGAGTGTAGATTTTAAATGTTCTCACCAGAAAAGGATGCACATGTAAGATAATGCATATATTAAATGGCTTGACTTAGTCATTCTACAATATATACATATGTTAAAATATTATGTTGTAGAACATAAATGTATAACATTTTTATTGTCAATTAAAAATAAAAAAAATATCAATTCAGTACAATCTTATTTTTAAAATGTTCAAGTATTGTACTTGGCACTGAGTATACAAAAGTTTAAAAGTTATATAGATATGATCCTTATCCTCAGAAGATAAGCAAAAACATTGTAGTGTGGGAAGTCCAGGGACATTATTGTGGGACATTATACAGCAGCAGGAACAAGAATAATCTGAAATCCCTGGTGACAATAATACAAGAGAAAAAAATTTATATAAAAGTAGGTTAATAGAGGATAGAATTAATACAGAATAGAGAACATTAGAAATGACAGCATGCAGTATGTCCTAGAAAGTTTCTACAGTACTCAAAAGCTATTTGAAGAGAAAAAGAGGTCTCACAATTTGATGAGTAAATGCAGAACAAAAAAGGATACTACTGTGACTTAGTGTGAACCAGTTTTGCCATCCAGTATCTTTGAACTATCAGGGCTTAGAGAAACTTGGATTTACTCCTGACCAAGAGCTTTATAAAGTTATCTTGATAACACCTCAGAATTGATACATGAACCCTCTCTCACCATATATTTGCCATATTTATTATGTCTTTTCAGTATAGTCATATACTGTGGCTATATCGCTAGCTCGGGCCATAATAGTGAATAAAATGTATATAGGAGTTAAATAAGATCTTTTATTTGTAAAAAAAAAAAAAAGTTGAATGCTCACTTCATTTAGTAGGTTTAAAAAATATATGCTATTATGTAAGGAGGAAGAGGTGAGAAGTAGAGATAAAAGTGGAAAATCAGCAACACTATGGAAGGTAAGACAAAATTTCATTAATGTGAAGGATTGCACACTATTTTAGATACGTTCATTTCATGTGTTTGCTTCAACCCAATATGTATCTGATCTATATATGCAGACTGACCATTTGTGTCTTCACTTCGAGCACTGAATTGAGCCATTACCACACACATCTGGCATCTAATAGACTCCAATGAGCATAATGACTCCAGTTTATTGAGTCAATGATCTGTGACCAGACTAGCTATTTTGACAATAGTGATTTAGTGAATAATTTTCTTTTAAAAATAATTTTTCTTTAGAAGATAAAAAATATAAAAACAAATATGTTTTTAAAGTCTTGCTAACACTGTAATTACTGGATAAACAGTAATATAAACAATTTCTCACTTTACTGGAAGTTACTAGGTAATAATTGTTTGATAATACACAAATTAATTTCAGGTCTTTCAGCACAACAAATTGTTAATTTCTTAGGTTTTAGAAAGGAATGCAAATGTAACATACCTGCCTACATCATTTAAGGACATCATTGAAGGACAGAGAAAATACATAGTAAATCAATTACTCTGTTAATTATAGGGTTTTACTGGGGCTTTGCTTTTTTACCGAAACAGATTACTTGAAAAGGATATTGTTTGTGGGCCATCAAGAATATGCTTCACAGTTTTGTTTTTGCTTGTTTGTTTGTTTCAGTTTTCCAAAAGGTCATCATTGTTGTTGATTGGATAGGAAGACAAAAGTCAATTACTTGCCAGGTGATAAAGGTTATTTCTAATCTATATGTTTAATCAGCATATTTTGAAATGTGCTTTTACCTAATTATAAATTTTTGACGCTGAATGTAATTTGATTAGGGTCATAGAACACCAAAATAGTTGCTACATGAAACAATTAGATTATAGTGTAATACACAGAATCTCTAAATTGATTAATTATCCTAGCCAAAATTGCTCAAGTTTTCAAGCAATGCAAATAATTATTAATATAATATTATGAAGATGATTAAGAGATACTCAAGCCTGGTAGATGTAGATTTTTAGTTCCTACTATATACAAGACACTTTGCTGGGAGCTTTAAATATCACTTTTATTGCCCCAACAAATGTATACTATTATTATCATCATCATAATCATCGTCACTATTATTCTTATTAAATTCAGCAGCCATGCAGTCAAGTAATAGCAATAACAACAACAAAAATCAATGTCTCTTGTGATTTTAATTTTCCATAATCTCGTAAATCCTGATTTCTGCAAAATAAATACAAATATTTATTTATTTATATTATTTTCTTATGTGAGTTTATACATATGAAAAAAATAGAAGAATATTACTGATGATTAGAACAAGACAAAATCCTGCTATCCTTACTACTTTTCCACACTATGTTTGAAAATCTAGTCAGTAAAATCAGGAAATAGCAGAAATTCTTGAGTATGGCGTGTGATAAGTAAATTTGTAGCCCAATTAAATGTGCTAATTGTTTGATTGTTAATATGTCACATTACATGGAATGAAAAACTTTATTGATGTAGATAAGGTTACTAATCACCAGATCTTATATAGAGAGGTTATAAGAGATAGTTTAGTGCACCCAACGCAGTTACATAAACTTTCAAAAGAAGATGAAGAGTCAGAGAGATTAAAAACTGATTAGGTTTTAACCGGCAAATGCAGCCTTGAAGATGGAGGAACCCACAGCCATGGATGGTGGGCAGCCTCTAAAAACTAAGATAAACCCTGGCAGTCAGCCACATGGACATCTCAGACCAACCAAAGAGAACTGATTTTCCGTCAACGTGTGTTATGAGGCTGAAAGCCGATTTTTCCCCTAGTTCTTGCAAATCAGCCCAGTTCATCCTCACGCCATGACTGCGGCCTTATGAGACTCTTGGCAGAGAACACAGCTGGACCACCAGACATATGACCTGTAGAACTGTGAGATAAAAAAGAATGGGTGTTGCTTTAAGTCACTAACTTGTTAGCAACTTTTTTTTTTTTTTTTTTTTTGAGTTGGAGTCTCACTCAGTAGCCCAGCCTCTGCCCGCTGGGCTCCGGCGATCCTTCTGCCTCAGCTAGAAATTTCCAAGCTAGAAATCTAATACATGAAACCATTGTATATATTGATTCTAGTGATGTCATAACAGCATTACATATTTGTAGAAATTCATAAAACTGAATATGAAAAAGAGTGAATTAATTTTAAAATATACCCTCATAGCCATGATTCAAGATAAAGAAAATGCTACGGCCACTGTCCTGAAGCTGCTTTTTGGTCTGGCAAATTTTTAGTCTGGCAACTGCTACCATAGCAACTGATTTGAGCATCCCCAAAGCAAATGATTGCCCACTTAATCCCCATGCATAAAAACACTTCTTTAAAAACAAGTTTGCCAGCAATTAAAAAAAAAAAAAATTCAGGAAGATGGCCTTTATTTAACTTTGTTTTCCCCTTATAGTTGAACAAATTCAATTCCCTCCAAAGTTTTTATTTTTCGAGGTGCCTAGGATAAGTTTTTTTTTTTAGCTTTCTGCCCTGTTTAATGTTCTATAAAGATGTTGGAAGTTATGCTGAAGGAAATCTATAGTATCATAAGAAATCAGAAAAGTTATTTTCAATAGCTATAAACTAACTATCAAAGAGATCCTGAGAAAACAATTTAAGGGTTATACAAATGTAAACAATATTACAAATATTGGTGTTGAGTTTTTGGAAGCCATCACTGTATCAATTGTATGTAGTTCAGTTTGTTAGCTACTTGCTGCAGTCTTCAAAGAGCAAAGTTTATCAGCCCATCTTACCTTTCCAAGCTAGGAGGCAAGAGTTGTTGAGGGTTAGTGTGACTGTACTCGGATTAGGTGTTTAAGTCTCACTGAATTGGTCTCAACTGACATGTGGCTAAACCTTATAGAACTTAAAAAAACTGCTCAAATCTGTACCGTGGGTCAAGATGAGAAATTTCACTTACATGAGCATGTGTGTGGTGAGAAATGTGACTTAGGTTTCCAAAACAAAATTTGTGTTTTATTACTATAGTTACTACTATGGTAGATGCAAATGTGTCAGTGGTGTTATTTTTTAAAAATCTGTTTTTCTTATCAATTCCTAACTTTTCAGAGATAAGAAAGTGTCAGTGACAAGTTGAGAACATGATAATTGGCTAGCATTTAAGAAGTCTGGGGTTTTTTGTTTACTTACTCAAATCTTGTAATTTGCCAATTTGGGATATATTTAATAAAGTATAAAGAAAATTAGATGAGCTACCACTATGTTCAGCTAGTTTGGGGGCAAGTGTTTTGTAAATTGTAGATCTCTTCTTTGGCTGGGAATAGGTCATGAAGGGAGTAGCTGAGAAAGGTAGGTTAAAGTATAGTATGTCCTTTTACTATCTCCCAAAGTACCCGGTAGAGAATCAAACCACCATTATGTTTCTTTTGTTACTACTACATTAATTTTCCCTTCAGTTATTAGAATGTCAATATCCATTTTAGAAATCAGTAGTTAGACCATTTTGTCAGATAAGATTTCCTTATACTAAGGCATCACATAAGTAATAAAACTACATCATTTAATTGACTAGTAATCACCTCTTCAATATGTCTAGTTTTGGGGTTTTGTTGTTGTTGTTGTTGTTGTTGTTGTTGTTGTTGCAATTGTTATTTTGCCCTAAGAGAAAAATCCAGAGACTATGAGAGGTACTTGTTGTCTATTGAAATACAATTCAAGAATTTTGGGTAAATAATAGGTGACAAGTTTCAGTGGGAAAAACAATAAGCTTTGGGACAAGGCAGACCTTAATTCAAATGTTGACTCTTCCAATTACAGTCATGAGTTGCTTAATGACAGGGACACATGATTTCATCATCGTGTAAACTTCATAGGGTATACTTGCACAAGCTGTATATGATGTAGACTTTTGCTCCTAGGTTACAAAATTGTGCAGCATGTTACTGTACTGAATACTGTAGGCAAAAGTAGCACATAGTGAAGTATTTGTATCTAAATACAACTAAACACAGAAAGGCACAGTAAATTATGGTATAAACAATAAAAATGGTGCACATGTATAGGTCACTTACCATGGATGGAGCTTGAAGGCCTGGAAATTTCTCTAGGTGAGTCAGTGAGGTGAGTGAATGTGAAGGTCTAGACATGATTGTGCACCACTGTGGATACTATAAACACTGTACACTTAGACTACACTAAATTCATTTTTTTAAAAGTCTTTCAATAACAAGTTAACCTTAGCTTACTGACCTTTTTAACTTTGCTTTAAAATGCTTATATAAGCATTTTAGATTTCTAAACCTTTTGACATTTTTGTAATAACACGTGACTTAAAAAACATATTGTAGAGCCGTACAAAAATACTTTTATTTAAATTCTACTTGATAAGCTTTTTTTCTGTTTTTAAAAATTTTAATTTTTATTACTTTTAAAATTTTTAAAGAAAAAGACACACAAACCTTAGCCTAGGTCTGCTAAGGGCCAGGATCATCATCACTGTCTTCCACTTTCATCACTGTCTTCCACTTTGGTCTTCAGGGACAACAACATGCATGGGGCTGTCCTCTCCCATGATACAATGACTTCTTCTGAAATATATCCAAGAGGACCTGTCTAAGGCAAATTACCAGTTAATTTTTTTAATTTTAATAAGTAGAAGGCATACTCTCTAATAATCAATAGTATAGTAAACACATAAACTGTAACATAGTTTCTGTCATTGTTATGAAGTATTATGTACTGCAGATAATTGCATGACTATACTCTTGTACAGTTTGCTGCACCATAGGTTTGTTTACACCATCACCATCACACACACATGAGTAATAATGCAGGGTTCTGTGATGTTACAATGGATGCAACACCATTCATTAGGCAGTACTAATTTTTCAGCTCCATTGTAAGTGTATGAGATCACCATTGTATACATGTGGTCCCTCAATGATAGAAATGTCATTATGTGTTGAATGATTGTAATTGATGTGTGACCTTGGGAAAGCTATTTAACCACCAAAACACAGGTTTTGGCCCTTGGAAAGGGAAATCAATTCACCAGATCCTACTTCTGCATCTAAAAGCTAATGTGAAACTCAAGAAAAATATGTAAAATACTGGAATATAGAGGAACAGATTAGCACCTCAATACATGTGAATCTCCTATTTTTCTTTTCTAAATAGGTTAATAATAATATTATAATGATTATAAATCTCAACTTATTTTCTATTCTCTTCAACAACAGGAAAAGATTGTAATCTATAGCTACAAAGAACCATGTAGTCTAGGTACTGCCTAGGTCTCCTGGACGGATAACAGCTACAGAACTGATTTTTATTGCTATGCGTGTGTGTTTATTTTGTTTGCTTCTTCCTTACATAGGTCTTAAGACAATCTTGCCAAAGCAAAGAAGTCTTCATGGATGAATAGTTTTATGGGATCTAGAAACATTTCTGAAGGAGAGGAAAGCTTTATTGGAAACCCTATTACAGAAAGGGAAGAGAGCTGAGAGTCAGAAAGATTCAAGAGCTCATAAGTTCTTTCTAAAGAAGCAAGCAAAGGGGTCCAAGACTGAGCATTTCATAAATGTGTGAAAACATGCATACTCCTTCCTATGTTTTGAAATACACACACACACACACACACACACACACACACACATATACATATGTGTGTATATATATGTGTATATATATAAATTCTCCACAGTGATTAGTTAACACTGTAGTTAAAAATGAGAATAATGTATGTGACAACTTAGATTGCAAGATTAAATTGGAAAAACTTATCAGCATTATATGACAAGTTATCTAAGTACTTATCATTGTATCACAAGATACCAGATGGCATATATTTAAGTCCGTTTAATAAGTTCAAGGGGTTAAATATTAATTTATTTGTGACTGAGGTTTATTATATAAAGTATATACATTTTGTTACTGTATTTTCTAAAAGAAAGGATACCAATATAATTCTGTTCTTTAAAAATAAAAGTTTAAGGTATTTCAATTACCAATCTCCTAGATAATTACCATTTTAGAAAAATAAATACTAATTAACATGCTAATTTTGGCAATTAATTGATATTCAATCAACTCACTATAGTTATTTTGTTTAAAACCAGTTAAATGTTCAAATTCTTTGCAAGTTTAATGTATTAATTAGGGCAATAAAGCACATTTACTGTTTTACTTGTTGAGACAATTATGTAGTAACTAAATTAACTCACTCTTATTCATTTAAGTTTATTACAATATTATGTATTTAGTGTACAATAATTGTGTAATCTAATTTAAACACTGAGAAAGTGCTAAGGTTTATATAATTCTAGACTAAGGACAGTTCCATAAAACCATTCCTAGGAAGAAGAGGTAAAGTGTGTGTGTGTTTTGAGGCTTATTCATTTTCTAAGCATTTAAATTGTAGTTAGGAATAAGGATGTGTATCTAGATATAGAAATAGTTATACACTATGTTAAATGAACTTAATATTTCTTTGCTTTTAAAATTATTTAGAACTGTTTTATTTACAAAAGTAAATATATTTATCCTTCTAGAATGTCAGTAATTTAGAAAATCATCACCTATTAAATAGGTATTTTCAGATTATTAATAATAATGTTTTATTTGTCAGCAATTATTCAGAAGTCGACTTGAATAAGCAACATATCTTTCTGGGATTATTAACCATAAAAAAGTTTAATGAAGTTAACATTTTACTTAAAAATCAATTGCAAACACCAGATACTAAGAGAATGTCTTTTTCTTTTAATTTCTAAACGTTTACAACAAATTTAAAATAAGTAATAAAGCTTTTTATCATTGTGATTTTTTTCTCAATTAGTTATGCAAATACTTGTCTCATTCTTATTACTGATACTTAAGAAAAATTAAGATTTATTGCATAAATTATTCATATTGAAAATCTATTTTTTCTGAACATGGTGAGACTACACAATAGTGCTCACTTTGGTAATATATAAATTATTGGCATCTATCCAGCCCAGTTTCTAATGCCCCAGCAAAGCCTTCCTTAAGTTCTTCTCTTTCAGGGAATGTTGGGGTAAGCAGGGAGCAAATGTCATTGGAAACTGCATGCATCTCTCATGTAAGAACTTGGACTTTTTATATTTGTTTTTGTTTTTTGTTTTGTTTTTGTTAGTTACATTTATTTTTTTTGTTAGTTACAGAAAGCATATATCACATGTGTGGGGGGCGTGTGACAAACTATTTTTCAATTATTTCATAATAATTCTGACCTGCATTAATTATTTTTACTATTATGGCATAATATGTTCTGTTAGTACTCAGCCTGCAATTTATTTTAGCTTGCAATTTAAATGTGTATCTCATACATAATAGTATATATATACTGGCTCTTCTCATTCTTTTTCTTACAATCTTGGAATTCTTTCTGCAGACAGAAGCTATCACTTTTATAGTTACTAATGTATGCCAGAAACATTTGTTGAATGCCTACACAGGCAGTGATCCATGTCTCCCAGAGTAGGGAGCACAGGGAGCTAGGTCCCATTCAGCAACCTGGGACAACTCAGGGGTCATAAACACAAGTTAGAAGTGAGCTATGGCCAGTGTAATCAAGAAAGCATCTAAAATATAGTCAAAGGAGAGTATAAGAAGTCCACGGTTGGGGTATTTAAAGTTTATTTTTCTAAGTTTTATGATGAACTCATAAATAATTCTGGTTTTGGCAGAAAGATAATGAAAAATTCAATCAAAGGGAATCATATTGCAGTAGAATGACTCATTCTTGGAACTACAATATAGAAAATGGTTTTGTGTAAAACTCAATGAAGTTTCTTTTAGAAAAATAATAAAATCATATTAGAGAATGATTGAGCAATATGTACCCCCAAATCCACTCTTTTTTTGGTAGTTTATTCCTTTATTACAGACTTGTGGAGTACAAGTGAGGATCTACTACATAAGTAGGCTGCATGCAGGTGAAATTTTGTCTTCTCTGTGCCTCTCACTCTCTTTGGTAGTGGACCAGGTATGCTTTGTGTTGTCAACTGCCCCCGCCCTTCTCTCTCCCTTTCTTCCCTAGCAGTGCCCACTGACTGTTGATCCCGCTATTGTGCTAATGTGACTAGTGTTTAGAGCCCACTCACAAGTGAGAACATGTGGTATTCATTTCTTTGTTTCTGTGATAATTCACTTAATATGGTAGTCTCCAACTGCATCCAAGTTGCTGTGAAGGCCATGATTTTGTTCTTCTTTATGGGTGCATCATACTCAATTTTGTATATGTAACATATTTTCTTTATCCATTCAACTTTTGATGGACAGCAGGGTTGGTTCCATGATTTTGCTATTGTGAATACTGCAGCAATAAGCATGCATGTGCCATGTCTTTTTGGTAGAGCAATTTGTGTTCCTCCAGGTACATTTCCAAAGGTGGGATTGTTGGATCATTTGAAAGATCAGTTTTTAGTTCTTTCAGAAATCGCCACTCTGCTTTCCACAGAGGTTGAACTAGCTGACAAATCCACTCTTAAGAATTAATTATAAATAAATTATTAAGAATATATGCAAAATTTAACTGCAAGAAGGATACATGGGTAAATCCAATAAAGATGGTGCTGTGATTTGAATCATGATGTTGAGATTTAATCCTCAATGAAACAATGTTAAGTGTGGCCTTTGGGAGGTGAGTGTCACAAGGGTCTACCCTCACGAATGAGATTAGCACCCTTATAAACGTGCTCAACATTGAAAGTTGTACTCTCCTTTTTGCCTTCTGTCAAGTGAGGACACAACAATAAGACATCATCTTGGAAACAAAGAACAGTTCTCACTAAATACCAATGCCAGCAACTTAATCTTGAGTATTTCCACCTCCAGAAATATAAGAAATACACAACCAATCTTTATAAATCACCCAATTTCAGGCATTTTGTTATAGCAGCACACAAGGACTATGATATATAAAATTTAAAGAATAAAATTAAGCCGGGCTTGGTGGCTCAGCCTGTAATCCTGCAGCTTGGAGGCTGAGGTGAGGGGATTGCCTGAGCCCGCGGGTTCGAGACCCGCCTGGGCAACTTGGCGAGACCTCATCTCTACAATAAATTGAAAAATCAGCCGGGCATGGTAGCACATGCCTGTAATTCCGGCTACTCGGAAGACTGAGGCGGAAGGATCGACGGAGCCCAGCAGGTCGAGGCTGTGGTGGCCCGGAGTGGCCACTGCACTCCAGTCTGGGCAACAGCGTGAGACTCCAGCTCAAAAAAAAATAAAATAAAATTATAGTAAACATATGATAAATTTATAAAAGTAGATTTTTGAGATTGTAAGGTGTGTACAAAATTCCATCTCATATTTTTCTACAGCAAACATATATGTACAATTATAAATGATTAAATGTTGCTATTATATGTTTATTTTAATGCACAGAAAGAAAAACTAAGTTCAAATGTACATTTATTTTCTTTTTAAGACTGTAAGAGGAAAGATATTTCTAACAGAACGAAGAGTGAAGCAAACCCTGCACAAAAAGGGAGCTGAGTGTCTTGTACAGTGTGGGTAATCAACACATGTATGTTATATAAAGTTGAGCTTGTATTAGTCACTCACTACATTTGTTAGCCTCTTGTAGCCTCTTGTAGCTTGTATTAGCCACTCACTACACTTGTTAGTTTCTTGTAGCCATGTATTTAATTTAAAAGGAAATTATTGTTTTATAATTAGTAGCCCAGGTGGCACTTGGAGGCTCACGGGTCTTAGAAACTGTTCATATAAAGTTTGAAGGCATTGTAAAGATCACAATGTATATTACTGAAAACAATAAATATATGTATCTATTTCACAAGTTGCCAGTTTTATTTCCTCTTAAATTCTGTCATATATCATTTTGAAGACACCTAATTATGCAATAAAGGGATACATTTTTCCTTTTTTAGCATGTTCTTATTTTGCATAAAGTTATGCCAGGTACATTACATGTAAGAATAATATTGTCTTAGGTTATAGCTGTGCCTCCAGCCATAGTTTCAAAACTACATACACATTAGTGCACAGACATATACACAGCTTCGATTGTAGGCAGATGCACTTAATCATTTACTCTAGCTAATGTTTGATTTAAACATCTTTTTTCATGTTTAATTTGCATTGTCATAGTAGTTGTTTGAATGTTTGAATTTACTTTCTCATTTTGCCCTATTAGGAGCAACAAATATGACTAGAGACTGCCTGCAAAGTGGCACAGAGAATGTCAAGGTCTAAGCCAATAGGGACCTGTGGATTTTTATTCTGTACTATGACAGAAGTCAGACTATAATTAAGACTTTTAAGACGTAAAAAAAGTTGATTGCCTATTCATTCCAAAACAATGGTGCATTCTTTTTAGTAAATTTGACCTTTTATTTTATAATTTAACCATTATGCTATAGCAACAGTTCTGCAGAACTGTGCATTTGTCATTCAATTCTTGATATAAAAAGGTATAGACATCTGGATAGAGATGTACAGTATATGGTGCATTAAAATATATATAAATAAAAATATTTCCTTCAATGTATTTGTGGATGTAATCCAATTTTGAATTTAGCTTCAGTGTAAATGGGGTTACTCACCACATGCTTAACACATGACAGAGAAGGAAACATAAAAATAGAAGTCATTAACTAAAACCAATTTTACTTGCCTTAGCCCAGATTAATTAACCTTATGTTATTTTTAATTGGAAACCTTAAATATGCATTGAAGTAAAGAAAATATACAATACTATAAGTAGAAATAAAATGAAATTGCTTAATATCATGATATGTGGGAAAAACCATAGTGGCCACATCTGAGGTGAGTTTTACTCTACTATGTACAGTCATGCCATTTTAGAGCTGAAAACAATTACAAAATTATCTAGTAAAAATTTTGTTATTTAAAATTAAATCATAAAGAAAATACAATTGTTTGAAAATTAGATGATTTAGTCTAAAGTCACAGGTGTGCTGACAGTGGAATTATGACCAAAACTAAATAAACCTCCTGACTCAATACATATCAGATAAATCTTTTATGTTACACATAAATTCCACATCACAAATTTTCAGAATTAAGTGCCATTTCTTATAGAAAATTCAAAATTTAATATGCTGATATATTTTAAAACTAAAAGAATTTTACAGTGTCAAAAGTTATAGCTATTTTTAATAGTTAGACAAAATCTGGGTAGATATGAAGCTATAACAAAGCATTACCTCTCCTATGTAACAAATTATATAATAAATATGTAAATTTAATAAAATAAACAAGAGAAACCAATTGTTAAACTAACCTGACTAGTTGTCAAATAAACTGAGTGTTATTTAAAATTTGTTTTAGATAAATTTGTTGGTTTTTTTGAGTTGGAGTATCACTCTGTCAACCAGGCTGGAGTGTAGTGTCATGTTGCTCACGGCCACCACAGTCTCAACCTGCTGGGCAAAGGTGATCCTTCCACCTCAGCCTTCCAAACTGAAACCACAGGCACGTGCCACCACACCCAGATAATATTTTTGGATTTATTGCAGAGATGAGGTCTCACCAAGTTGCCCAGCCTGGTCTCAAAACCCTGGGCTCAGGCAATCCTTTCACTTCGGCCTCCCAAAGTGCAGGGATTACAGGCTTCAGCCACCACACCCGGCCAAGAAAAGTATTTTTAAATAATTCTAAAAGAACAAATAAGACCCCAGGGGATGGAATATATTGGGATAAGTGGATAAAATAGCAATTATTAAATTATTATTCTAATGAATCTGTGTAAGCTATGTAATTAATACAATTCATTTTCTTTTATTTATTTTCTAATTGAGATTCATCAGTTTTTTATTTGAATGACATTACACTGACTTGTGCTTAATGAAAATGAAATAAATCATCTTTTAGGAATAGTTGGCTGACTTAGTATTGGCCAACAATACTGCAAAATATAAGAAGAGCCTTGTTGGTTAAGAATTGCAAACTTGGAATGCTCTGCACCCAAAAATAGAGGGGGCCATGTGCTACTAAGTGCCATTCTCAAGTCAGAGGAGTGTTGACTCTTAAGATCACACAGCCTTCATGGAAGAAAGCCCCTCAACCAAGGAAGGTCACACCCCTTCTCCAAAGGAAGCTCTTATCCAGTTTTCAATAACGGGCCTATGCAAAATAGGTACAGGAGCCTCCAGGGGACAACTCTAACGGGCCATCCCAGCTTCAGAGCCTTGTGAGGTGCACTGAGAAGTCTATTACAACTGCATCTCAGATTAACTTCCCCTTCTGCTCAATTCTTCTTCCTGCTCTCCCTCACACTCCCCAGCAACCACCTGCAGCAAACCTGGGCATCTCAGAGTCTATTTCCTAGAGAACCTGACCTAAGACATGAAGTGAAGCTGTATCACTCAGAGTTGTAAGATCTGTTATTACTATTCTTAAATAGAAAAAAAATTAAATACAACATGCAGTGATTTAAAACAGTAAAATATATGAAGTGGATTACCCAATTAATAAATATATGCATCTTTTTACTGTTTACATAATACTTTTATTTTTTAAAATATTACCCTATTATTTTCATGAGGGAAGAATTCATATGACTAAACAGAATTTAATGATAATAATGCTTTCTGATAGCTTGTATAAAATGATCAATAATATCAAAACTTTGTCTCATAAAAGGACTATTGCTTAATGGATTAAAACAAAATCTAAGATCATAAGTAATGTAAAGGAAATCCTACATAGTCTTCCAAAGACCAAAACTTTTAAGACTTTCTATACTTTTTTTTTTTTGAGTTGGAGTCTCACTCTGTCACCCAGACTGGAATGCAGTGGCCGCTCCGTGCCACTGCAGCCTCTACCTGCTGGGCTCCGGAGATCCTTCCGCCTCATCCTTCCAAGTAGCTGGAACTACAGGCGCGTGCTATCACGCCCGGCTGATTTTTTATTTATTGTGGAGATGAGGTCTCACCAAGTTGCCCAGGCGGGTCTCGAACCCGTGGGTTCAGGCAATCCACTCACCTCAGCCTTCCAAAGCGCGGGATTACAGGCTGCGCCACCGAACCCGGCGACTTTCTATACTTCTTAAGCACATTCCATTCCAAGCACATCAGTCTTCTCTTCAGGCTCTAGTCATTATATTCCTTCTTCAGTCTTGCAAATTCTCCCCCTTCAACATACACACCTGCCTGTGTTACAAGGTCAAGATCAGCACCATGTCTCTAAGAGGTCCTACTGTCACAGCTCCTGCCTACACTGGGGATACACCCACATTGTTTTGGGAATTAATTCACTAAGTAAATCATCTAGTCAAAAAACCAACATTCTGCAAGAACTTTTCTTATTTTTTTTTCATTTACTTTCTTAAATTGATCTAAGTCTCAGGAGGGGAGCAAAATATTCTTAAACTCCTGTTGTACCTTTTCATTCAATCTATTGCTATGCTGATTGCTTCTACTGACTTCACACATATTGTGCTTATGCTTGCTAGTCAAGAGTTGCCTTTTTTTACATTCCCTGTTTTCCTCATTTATTTTAGATTCAGAGGTATATGTGCACGTTTGTTACGTGGATATATTGTGCTGTGGTGGTGATTGGGTCTCAGGTGGCCCATTCCCCAGACAGTGAACATTGTACCCAATATGTCATCTCTAAACTCTAGTCCTCCTTCCTCCTCTCCTCTTATTGGGGTCTCCAGTGTATTATTTCCATATTTGTGGCCATTTATCTCTCACATATAAATGAGAGTATGTGATATTTGATTTTCTATTTCTGAGTCAGTTCACTTAGGATCTCCAGCTCCATCCACGTTGTTACAAAGAAATTATTTCATTTTCTCTTGTAGCTGTGTAGTATTCTGTAGTATATATATGCCAGATTGTCTTTTTCCAGTCAATCATTGGTGGGCACTTAAGTTGGTTTCATGATTTTGGTATTGTGAATGGACATATGAGTGCAGATGTCTTTTTTATATAATGATTTCTAATGTGTTGTTTTTCTTTGAGTTAATCCTTAATAATGAGATCATTGTGTCCAATAGTAATTCAATCTTTAGTTCTTTGAGAAGTGTCCATATTCTTTTTCGTGGAGGTTGAGCTAGTTTATAATTCCACCAACAGTGAATTTGTGTTACCTTTTCTCTGCAACTGCACCATTATCTGTTGTTCTTTTAATTTTTAATAATAGTCGTTGTGACTGACGTAAGGTGATACATTTGCATTAATCTGATGAGTAGTAATGTTGAACATTTATGTTTGTTGGCAGCTTATATATCTTCTTTTGGGGGAAGAATGTCTATTAATGTTTTTGTCCATTTTTTGATAAAGTTGTTTTGTTTTTTGGTGTGTGTTGACTTGTTTGAGTTCCTTGTGAATTCTGGATATTAGTTTTTTTGTCTGAGGAACAATTTGCAAATACTTTCTCCTGTTCTGTAGACTTTCTGTTCATTCTGTTAACTATTTATTTTGTTATACAGAAACTTCTTTGTTTAATTAAGTCCCATTTGTCCATTTTTGTTTTTTTTACAATTTCTTTTGGGATCTTTGTCATAAATTTTTTGCCTCACCAATATCTAGAAGAGTATTTCCTATGTTTTCATCTATGATTTTTATAGGCTTTATAGGTATTACATTTAAGTCTTTAATCTATCTGGAATTAACATGTATATATGTTGAAAGGCAACATATATAAAGGTTTCAGTTTTATTCTTCTGTGTATAGCTAGCCAATTTCCCCAGCACCATTTATGGAATACAGTGTCTTTCCTTATTGGTTATTTTGTTGGCTTTTACCAAAATCAGTTGGTTGTAGGCATGTGGTTTTATTTCTGAGTTTTCTATTCTGCTCCATTAACCTATCTCTCTATTCATTATACCAGTATCATGCTCTTTTAGTTACTATAGCCTTACAGTATAATTTGAAGTCATGCAGTGTGATATATCCACAATTGTCTTTTTTATATAGGATTGTTTTGGTTATTCAGGCCCTTTTTGGGGGTCCGTATAAACTTTCACATTGCTTTTTGCTAATTCTGTGAAGAATAAAGTTGGTATTTTGATAGGGGTTGTGTTGAATCTGTTGATTGCTTTAGATGGTATGGTTTGTTGATTGCTTTAGATGGTATGGTCATTTATGGCTCATTTAAATGAGTCATCCAGATCATAAGCACGGGATACTCTTCCCTTTGTCCTGTCTACAATTTCTTTCATCAGTGTTTTGTATTTATCCTTGTAGAAATCTTTCACTTTGGTTAGTTGTAGTCCTAGATATTTTATATATTTTTTGTGGCTAGTACAAATTTGATTGAGATTTGATTTGATTCTTGGTTTCAGCATTGTTGATGTATAGAAATGCTACTGATTTTGTATAATGATTTTGTAGTCTGAGACTTTCCTGAAGTCATTTATCAGGTCTAGAGCTTTTTGGAGTCTTTAGGAGTCTATAGGTTCTTCTAGGCATATATGTCATCCAGGATCACGGACAGTTTGACTTCCTCCTTGCCGATTTGAATGTCTCTGATTTATTTCTCTTGCTGGATTGTCAGGACTTCCAGTACAATGATGAACAAGAGTAGTCACAGTGGACATCCCTTTCTTGTTCCTATTTTGTGGGGGAATGTTTTCATCTTTTCATGATTAAGAATGACGTTGGCTGTGGGTATGTCATACACGGCAATTATTATTTTGGAATATGTTCTTTCAATGTCTAGTTTGTCAAGGGTTTTTATAATGAATTGATGTCGGATTTTACTGAATGCTTTTTCTGAATCTATCGAGATGATCATATGGTTTTTATTGTTTATCTAGTGAATCATATTTATCAATTTGCAGATTACATCCCTGGAATAAACAGACTTTGTTGTGATGGATAATTATCATTATGATTTTGGTATGCTGTTAGAGTTAGTTTGCTAGTATTTTGTTAAGGATTTCTGAGTCTCTATTAATAAGAAAAATTGACCTGTAGTTTTCTTTGCATGTTGTGTTCTTGTTTGATTTTGGTGTGTGTGGCACTGGTTTCATAGAATGAGTTGGGGAAGTTCCTACCCCTACATTTCCTGAAATAATTTCAGTAGGATTGGTCTCTTCTTTGGTCTGATTAAAATTTGGCTGTGAATCCATTTAGCCCTGAATTTTTTTTCTTAGAAGTTTTTTTTTATTACTGATCCAATTTCGTATCTGCATATTTATGGTATCTACTTCTTCCTGGTTCAGTCTTGAAGGATTGTATGTTTCTAGGAAGTCATGCATTTCCTCTAGGTTTTTAGTTTGCTGTCATAGAATTGTTGAGAGTAGTCTCTGCTGATCTTTTGTTATTTTTGTAGTACCAGTTGTTATGTCACCTCTGTCATTACTAAAAGTATTTATTTGAGTCTTCTCTTTTTTCTTGGTTAGTCTAGCTGGCAGCCTGTTATTTTGTTTACCCTTTTATAGAACCAACTTTTTGATTCACTGATCCTTTATATCATTTTTTTAGTCTCATCATTTAATGTTGCTGTGACCTTTGCTATTTTTTTTTAACTCTGCTAGTTTTAGGTTTAGATTTTTCTTTCCCTTCTAGTTCTTATGGTGCAAGTTTAAGCTGTTGATTTTAGCTCTTTCTATCTTTTTGATGTAGGCATTTAGTGTTATAAACTTTTCTCTCAGCACTGATTTTACTGTGTACCAGAGGTTTGGGGGTATATTGTATTTCTATTTTCATTTATTTCAATGGTTTATTTTAAATTTCTCTCTTAATTTCATTGTTTACCCTAAGATCTGCCAAGAGCAATTTTTCAGATTCAATGTAGTGGTGACATTTCATATGTGTAAAACAGTTAAATTTTCTTGTTATATTATATTCTTTGCTATTATATAATGTCCTGCTTTGTCTTTCTTTTTTTAAACTGTTTTTAGTTTAAAGTCTGAGTTATCTGATATGAGGATGGCAACTACTGCTCATTTTTGTTTTCCATTCACATGTCATATCTTTTCCCACTGAGTCTGTGATTGTCTTGGACCTGTAGTGTGTCTTTTGTAAGCAGCCGATGGTGGTGGATCTTCTTTTAAATTCAATTTGCCACTGTAATTCTTTTAAGTGGGGAATTTAGGTCATTTATTTTCAGTGTTAATATTATGTGAAGTTTTGTTTCTGTCATAGTGTTGTAAGCTCACTGCCTTGGGGATCCAATGTGTATTTGCTTTATAGACTCTGTGAGTTTTGCACTTATGTAATGTTTTATGATAGTGAGAGCTGTCATTTTGTTTCCATGTTTAGAACTCCTTTGAGCATCTATGCAGAGCTGGTTTAGTGGCAACCAATTCCCTTAGTGTTTGTCAGGAAAGGACTTTATTTCGCCTTTGTTTACAAAGCTTAGTTTGGCTGAATGTAAAACTCTTAGTTGAAAATGTTTCCATTCTCTCTGACTTGTGGGATATTTGCTGAGAAGTCTGCTGTTACTGTAATGTTCTTTGCTTTATACGTGATTTGGCACTTCTGTCTTTCTGCTCTTAGAATATTTTCTTTCATGTTTATTTTGGAGAATCTGACAATTATATGCCTTGGTGAAGTTCTTCTTGCTATGTATCTTGTAGGGTTATATGAGCTTCTTTTGTTTGGATGTCTAGAGCTCTTTCAGGACCAGGAAAGTTTTTTTGAATTATTTCCTTGAATACATTTTTGTACATTTTATTTAACTTCTCCCTCTGGAATGCTTATGATTCATAGATTTTTGTCACTTTACATAATCCTATGTTCTTAGGCTTTGTTCATTCTTTTTAATTATTTTTTTTCTTTATTTCTGTCTACCTGACTTAGTTCAAATGACTTGTCTTCCAACTCTGAGGTTGTTTTTTCCACTTCGTCTAGCCTACTGCTACAGCTTTGTTCTGTGTTTTGTATCTTCACCGAGTTTTTTTAACTTTTTTTAATGTTGCTAATCTATCCTTTCTCCTCCTGAATTGTTCTGCTGATTCCTTTATGTTAGTTATCAGCTTTCTCTTTCATCTCCTTTTATTTCTTTATAATAAATATACTGGATTTGTTATCTGACATTTCAGGGATTTCATTTTGGTTAGGGTCTGTTGTTGAAGAGTTGGTGTGCCCCTTTGGAGGATAACACTCTGTTTCATACTTCCAGAGTTGATTATCTAGTTCTTTCTGAACTGAATGAACTATGGCAGTTAGTTTATATGAATTCCTTTGATATTAATAGCCTATATATTTAGGCTTTCCTGCATGTTTATTATAATAGTGATATAGTGTGGATGTGGGCTGACTTGCTGCCTCCTGTGAAGCTCCTGTGTGGAGCTGGGGTTGCAGAGGTTCCAGGAAGCTTATCTTGCTCCTTGGTAGTGTGTGCTGGTGTCAGCAAATTATCTGCTGTGTTGTGTCCCTCAACCTCCGTGCCAGCAGGTATTATTTATGGCTCTCCAGACCAGGAGCTGGTCACCGTGGATGTGGATGAGTACTTACTTGATCCTTGTTTACTGGAAAGCTCTCTGTTGTTTCAGTAGTGAGTTGGTCTGCAGAATCCATAGTATTTTGAACTCTCAGTTTGGCCCTGGGGAGGAGAGAACCAAAATCAGCAGGGCTGAATCAGGCAGACCCATCAAGGGGTCCACTGATGGCAGGCACAGACATCAACTTCAAGACAGGGTCTGGGGTACAGCCTCTAAGTGCCCAGAAGTGTGCCTTGGTGAGGTATTTCAAGACATTTGCTGTCTCAATATCTCTGTTCAAGAAGGGAAGGATGTCCTGCAATCCTAATCTAGAAGAATGGGAGCTTCAGGAGCCTGGAGATATGTCTCTACATTAAACAGAAAGAGAATCACAGCACCAAGAATTTTACCTCTCGGTAGTGGGGTGGCACAAGCTTTGTTCCAGATGATTGGGTGTGTTAGATGCCTGAGAGTATTTCTCTGTGAGAAGCAGATAAACTACTGTTGTAACAAATTATTTTTACTATATTAAAATATGCCACTTTTAGAAATCACCAGTGTTTTCCACAGAGGTTGTACTTGTTTACACTCCCACCAACAATGTAGAAGTGTTCACTTTTCCCTACATTCTCTCCAGCATCAGTTGTTTCTTGAGTTACTGATGATGGCCATCCTGACTGCAGTTAACCAGTCTTCCATATAACCCAGCAATCCCCCTTCTGAGAATATACCCAGAGGAACTCAAATCATTCTATAATAAAGATAACTGCACACACATGTTTATTGCAGCATTATTCACAATAGCTAAAACATGGAATCAACTGTGCTGCCCATCAAAAGTGGACTGGATACAAAAAATGTGGTACATTTATACAATGGAATATTATGCAGTCATAGAGAAAAAAATTATGAACTTCACATCAAGTTGGATGAAATTAGAGTCTGTAGTACACAGTAATTTATCATGAAACAAAGATCTGAGTACTATATGTACTCACTCATAAGTGGATCCTGAACATTTATCATAATGCTATAAGAAAGGGATTGGCAGTAGTAGCACACTGCCAGGGAAGGGGGGGGCACAAAATATCAATAAGGGTACCCAAACTTTACCTGTGTGATAATCACTTATGTACCTAAACCCTGAATTGTACCCCACATCTTTAAAATAAAAAATATGGAAAAAAAAGATGTGCCAATCAGGCTCTCATTCCAGGGGAGCTAGTGTGAGATTGGCCTGGAGAAATCCTTGGGGAAGGAGCAGAGAGGTCATTGCTCCAACAGAGTTTTTGCACAGGATGGGGGCTTTGTTCAGATTCCTGGACTGTGATCTCACATGTGGAGAATGCCTGGGGTTATGCCTGGCTATGGAGAGAGGAAGTGTCACTGTACCAGGTTATTTGCATAGAAAGAGAGTGGTGGGCCAAGGTTCCACTCCAAGGGACAGGTGAACTGGAGGCCTAGGTATACGTCAGGATGTGGACCACAGAGAACAGTAGCTCACCAGGGTCTCTGCTTAGGGAGGGAGGGTTAGCTCAGGTCCCTAATTCAGGTAAGTTGGTGTACCCACTGCCTGAAAGTATGTCCTGGTGAGGAATGGAGTGATTGCTGTTTTAAGAAAGACTATGTGAGGGCATGGCTCAGGCTGCCAATCAGGTGTCCAGGTGTTCTGAAAGTCTGTAGAAGTGTCTGAGTGTGGACTGGGGAGAGCACCCTTGTACCAGGATCCCAGAAGCATAGGGTAGGGAAGCTGATTATGTGGGTGGAGTTTCCAGAAGATTAGGTCCACCAATAGCCACTAGTGTCACAAAGCTTGTGCAAGAAGATGAAGGATTAGCTCAGGCAGTTGCTCAGGCCAGGTCATTGTGCCAAATGCTTAGAAGTATGCCTAGACTTGAAAGAAAAGAAGCACTACTTCAACACCACCTCTGTACCAGAGGGGCAGGGCAGCTTAGCTGCCAGTCTAGGCAGGAAGATGCTTCAAGTACCTGGGGGGATGTCTGAGAATGGAGCAGTAAGAGCTTCTCCCCTTAGTAGGATCTCTGCACAGAATGGGTGGAGGGGCTTAGGGTCCTGATCCAGCTGAGTAGGTGCTTCAAATGCCTGAACGTGGGCCACTCAGCACCAATTCCCTGAATAGGAGGGATGGAGTGGGATAGGCTGCCATCCCTCACAAGCAGAGGCTCCAATCACCACGGGAAATCACTGAGTATGAAGTGAAGGGGGTTCTTGTTGCACCAGGATCACTGTACAGGGAGGGTAGGGCAACTTAGTCTACTAATCCAGGTATGGAGACATGGGAGCCTCTGATCCTTGGTACTGAGGGA
>CAUYQG010118519.1:0-12857 GCA_963574415.1 Tarsius wallacei | reverse complement strand
AAGTAGTTTGACTCCACAGGCATTCAGGGAGCTGGTTCAAACCTGACACATGAGCTGGAAGCAATTACTTAGAGTGCAATCTTGGATTATGAGCTGCCTTTGAGAAATCTTTGCATTCAAATGTAGGTTCTCAACCGTGCTGCCCATCAAAAGAGGACTGGATAAAAAAAAATGTGATACATATACACAATGGAATATTATGCAGCCATAAAGAAGAACAAAATCATGAACTTTGCAGCAACCTGGATGGACTTAGAGTCTATAATACCGAGTGATCTTTCACAGAAACAAAGAACTGAGTATCACATGTTCTCACTCATAAGTGGACCTTGAACAACTATCGTAATACTATAAGAAAAGGATTGATAGTAGCAGGAAACTGCGTGGGAGTGTGGGGGTGGGGAGGTGGGATTGGCAGAAATAGAAATCTGTCTGGGGAGGGGGAGGCATACCTCATCAACAAGGGTATCTGCACAATGAATATTTGTATACCTAACCCTGAATTGTACCCTACAATTTTAAAATAAAAAATTTAAAATGTAAACAAACAAAAAAATTAGGTTCTCTTCCTTTCAAATATTCTTTCCCATGATCCTCAAAAATTTTTTAAATGTGCTGGTAGCTCAGCACCCAAGAATTGTTCTTTTGCTTTTTCAAGAAATATGAAATAAATAATTGCCTAATATGGACCTATTAAGTGCCTATTAAGGAGTTGTGTGAGGTCCCAGAAATACTGTTTTATTCAAACAATCAAAAAAATCACACACTGATTTTTGCTTTACATTTTTTTTTTTTTTTTGAGTTGGAGTCTCATTCCATCATGCAGACTGGAGTGCATGGCACACTCATGGCCACCCCAGCGTCAACCTGCTGGGCTCTGGCAATCCCTCTTTGCTTTATGTTTTAAGATCAAAATCTGTATTCTCCTAAAAGAGTTGTCCAACTTACACTTTTCAGTGTTTTGCTTAGTAATGAATAAAATAATGATTCATCTTATAGTCAGCATCCAAGATCTCCCAAAATATGGTAAAGAAGTAAACAAAAGAAAATGTAGATCGTTTGCCCAATAGGGGAGACAGCATTAAATGAACAATCACACAGATACAGTTTAAATTACAATTGAGATTACTGCTTTCAAAAGATCCTACATTGTGCCCTGAGGGACATCTGAGGAACCAGGAAAGTCTTCCTGGGGAAAGAATCAATAGGCTGAGAACTAAGAACTGCAAGAATGGTGTTTTCTGGGCAAGGGAGAAATGGATGAGTATTCCAGGTGGTGAGAACTGCAGGTACAAAGGCTTCAGAGGAAAAGAGAATTTGAGGGATGGAAAGACCACTGTGAAAGGAGGGTCAGGGTCAGAGAGGAGTGTGATATGAGATGAGTCTGGGAAGGTAGAAAGGTTTCTTTGAGGCACCCAAGTGGAAATGCCAAGCAAACATTAGTAATACATAATAATGATTCATCTTATAGTCAGCACCTTAGATCTTACAAAATGTGATAGAGTGGTTTCTCTGGGTCAGAAACTCAAAGGATATTTCTAGGATACAGATTAAAAGTGTTGAGTCATCAAAATCAAGAATATAATTAAAGCCTTGGGTGAGAATGGCATAACTAAGAGATGGTTCTCAACTTTGGGCTTTAGAATTCCCTGGAAGGCTTTAAAAAAAAAACTCAATAACAATCATTCCACAATGTATACATATTTTTAAAAAAACATACTGTTCATAATAAATACATCCAATTTTACTTGTCAATTTAAAAAAATAAATAAACTTTAAAAACAAAAAACATAAAACTTAGGTCCACAATGAGGAAAAAAAAATCCCAATACCCAGGCTACCTAAAAAACCAATTAGGTAAAATTCTTGGGGAGTGGGAATCAATATTTTTAAGGCTCCCAGGTGATTCACCAGGTGTAACCACATTTGAGTATCATCAACCTAGAGAGAAAATTCAGAGCAGAAAAACAATGGAGGGAACAGAATGAAGAGTTGAAAACTCAACACCCAATGACCTGGTAAAAGAGGAGGAAGCTACAAAGGAAACAAAAGAAGAAAATGGCCAGGGAGATCATTGATAAATCAGGAGCATGCAGGGTCTAGGAAGTCAAGAGGAGAGAGGAGGAGCTGGCATCAGTGCTGAGTGATGCTAAGAGCTAAATAAGAAAAGGACAGAAAACCCTCCCTGGGGCTAATCACAGGGAGGTCAATGGTGACTCAGCGGGATGTGTCTGTTGGAGTGACAGAGTCAGAAGCAGCCAGATTAGACTGAGGCGAAACCGAGAGCAACAAGTACTGAGAACCCTTTTTTAGAAATTTGGCTGCTAAGGGGAGTAGTTTGAGAAGATCTTGGGGTAGAGAAATATTTATTTATTTGGGAAATGAGAACTACCTGAGCCTGTTTGAATGCTAAAATAGAACAATAGGTTTTATATATAAGTGATAATAACAGACATTTCCTCAGAAGTTGGGGGGAAAATGAAAATGTAAACATAGGTGAAAGGAATGGGTTTTGATAGGGAGAGGGGATGGCCCCTCTGCTGTAACAGGAGAGAATGAAGATGGAACAGATACCAGTAAAGGTAGATTTTCTTTTCTTTTCTTTTCTTTTTTTTTTTGACTTTTGATTTTTTTATTTTATTTTAAAGATGTGGGGTACAATTCAGGGTTATGTACACAAATGTTCATTATGCAGGTACCCTTGTTGATCAGGTGTACCCTCCCTCCCCTGGCAGATTCCCACTACTGCCAATTCTGCCTTCCCCCACGCCCATGCAGTTTCCCACTACTGCCAATCTTTTTCTTACAGATTACAATAATTGTTCAAGGTTCACTTATGTATGACAGCATGTGATACTCTGCTCTTTGTTTCTGTGATGGATCACTCAGTAAGTCCATCCAGGTTGCTGTGATGTTCATAATTTTGTCCTTCTTTATGGCTACATAATATTCCATCGTGTATATGTACCACATTTTTTTTATCCAGTCCTCTTTCGATGAACAGCATGATTGGGTCCATGTTTTTGCTATTGTGAACAATGCTGCAATAAGCATACTTGTGTGGGTACATTTTCCACAGTGATTCGAGTTCCTCTGGGTATATTCCCAGTAGGGGGATTGGGGTGATATGGAAGGCTGATTTTTAGATCTTTCAGGAATCACCACACTGTTTTCCACAGAGGTTGTATTAGTTTACACCCCACCAACAGTGTAGAAGTGTTCTCTTTTTCCCACATCCTTTCCAGCATCTGTTGGTTTTTGAGTTATTGATGATGGCCATCTCAGTTTTAATTTGCATTTCTTTTGTGACTAGTGAGGCTGAGCATTTTTTCATGTATTTGTTGGCTGCTCATATGTATTCTTTTGAGGAGTGTCTATTCATATCTTTTGCCCACTTTGTAATGGGGCGGATTGTTTTTTCTTTTTGGCACGTTTGAGTTCCTTTGTAGATCCTAGATGTTAGGCCTTTGTCAGACATACAGTTGGTAAATATTTTTTCCCAGTCTGTGGGCTGTCTCCCTGCTCTCTTGATGGTTTCTTTGGCTCTGCAGAAGCTTGTCAGTTTGATGAGGTCCCACTTGTCTATCTTATCTCTTATGACACGGACACTTGGGGTTTTGATCAGGAACTGATGGCCAGTTCCAATTTCCATAAGGGTATCTCTTGCATTTTCTAAGGTTCTTATAGTTTGAGATTTTACATTTAGGCCTTTGATCCTTTTAGAGTTGATTTTTGTGTATGGTGATAGGTAAGAGTCTTGTTTTAATCTTCTGCATGTGGTCCTCTAGTTTTCCCAGCACCATTTACTGAATAAGTTTTCAGTTGGTGGTTGGTGGTGGAGGCTTTGTCGAAGATGAGTTGGTTGAGAAATTGAGGTTTCATATTTAGGAACAGGAAGAGGAGAGATTCCTTATGCAAGTTTTCTTTTGCACATGAAAGCAGCTCAAAAATTCTTTCTTAACCCATGTCCCTGGTTTGGCTCCAGAGGTTGTTTCTCCTAAGGACAGCCTTATCCATGTGGCGTGTCTGTGGGCAACTGTCCGTGTACACCAATTATCTTGTTGGCTAGAATTTCCTTTCAAAGTCCCTCCTCTTATACACATCATTAATACATTAACTCAGCTAAACAAGACTTATTCCTTGGTTGACTCATTAGGGATTGTATCCCTGGTATTAAAACAGACACTCATGCAGCAAAGGTTTGCCTGATGCACACTCTGGACCAAGTATTGCACTGACTATAGAGAATAGTGAAATTAAAAAGTGAACAAGATGGAGAATTTGAAATTCCCTCTTACTCTGCTCTTGCCCTAAGACACTCATCATCTAGATAGAAGACTAATGATGAGTAAGTAACTTATGATGATTGAAGTGTCAAATCACTGCACACATACTTTAAACACTTTGAACTTTGCGACTGTTGTTTCAAAGGCACGCTTGCTGTTCAAGCTTAGCTTTGTGAGTGGTAGCTCTTTAAGATAGAGCAGGTTTTGAGCTGTAAGCACTTGTAAGGAAAGTGCTATTCAAGCATCAAAAGCCTTTATCACCAATGCCAGTTACGAAGGAGGGCAATAGCATGATACTCCTCTAAAATATTAGATGAAAATTACTTGTGCTTGAAATTCAAAAATCTTCTAGTTGGGAGGATACTTAAAGGTCATCTTTTCCTGTCTCTCCTCTAATGATTGGGGCTCCTCTAGCTTGAAAACAAGCCAGTTGGGGCAGATGATAGGGGGGCTACAGGTGAGAGACTGGAAACAGGGTAGTGGGAACCTCAGGAGGAAGGGTAGATCAGGAGAACATGCTGTCAGTGCACAGACTCTAACACCACCACACACACATGCACAGGGTTATCTTCCATTTTTTTCTTCTTCAGTCCAACTGGGACAGGAGTCGATCAAAAATGAGTAAAAGGCAGACAAGTAAATGCATTTTCCAGTATTGTACTTAAAGTGCTCTGCATGTGGTAAGAGCTTTATTAATAAATGAATGAAATATCAATGCAAATGACCTTCTCTGCCAACTGATAAGTGGACTTCTAGAGTGTTTGCTACATATGTAAACTTATTTTTGTTCCCTTTCTTAGTGACCAGGATTGCTTACAGAATGAGCTTGATCTTGTGGGCCATGGTTTGTTCTAGATGCAAAGATGAGTATGACAATGGCTGCCTTTGGAAGCTCATGGCCTACTAAATCTGCAGAGACCAAAATTTACAACACAGTGATCAGAGCTACCCTAGATGTCAGAGTGTGATTATACTCCCCTGAAGGGGTAATAGGGTACGGCAGGAATGGCCTGGTGTTGTGGGCAACCACAGGACCCATGCTGGCCACGGGAGCATAGGTGAAGTGTTACAGCTACAAGACACAGTGCAAAGGTCAGTTGAGAGGGAGGCCCCCAGACTGGAAAGCCAGAGAAGTGAATCCATTCCGGCAATGACAAGAAGAGCCTGAGGCAGATTCCAGGAACTGGAGCAGAGGCGAAAAATGAAACATTCAGGGAAATGAGACCTGGGGACTACAGTTAAATTAGGAAGCAGAAAAAAATCTGGGTGAATACTGGAACCAGGAGGGCTTTCACCCAGGTGTGGCTTTTTGACCCTCACCGTTTGGCACACACAGAATTCACTCCATATAAAACAGTGGCGTAGACAGGTGAGAAAAGTATTCAGAAGTAAAAGAGATTAAGGGATTCGGAGAGAGCCTGATAGACTTCAATGCAGCACATACCTTAGAACTGTAGAAAGGGCTCCATGTGGCAATTCCTGAAATAATGAAAAATTAACCTTCCATTTGCTCCAGCAATCTCTCTCCTGGGAAGGTACCAGGAGGAACATAAATCATTCTACAAAAAAGACACCATCACATGCATGTTTATTGCCGCTCTATTCATGATAGCAAAAACATGGAAGCCACCTTACTGCCCATCAAAAGTGGACTGGGTAAAAAGAAAGTGTGGCACATATACACAATGGGATGCTACACAGCCGTAAAGAAGAACAAAATCATGGACTTTGCAACAAATTGGTGGAGCTGGAGACCATCATACTAAGAGATCTATCACAGAAACAAAGAACTGAATCCCACATGTTCTCAATCATAAATGGGACCTGAACAATCGTCACCCTAGAACAAAGGAGGGATCGGAATTTGTGGGACACTGCTGGGGGGAGGGAGGAGGATGAGGACATGAGACAACACAGAGGGTACTTGGTCCACTACCGGGGCGGGGGGTGAGGCCCAGTTAGAAGCCCAAGCTTCACCTGCATGCAACCTACTTATGTAGCTAATCCTCACTTGTACCCCACAACTCTATAATAAAATTTAAAAAATTTAAAAGGAAAAAGAAAAACAAAAGAAAGGCTAGCGTTGTGCTTTTCAGGAAGATGTCTCTAGATGTGGCCGCCACTGCTAACGTCTGATATGATACATAGTGTGCTCTGTGTGAAGGGATACTTCAAGGGCCTTTGATTCTATAGCAAGGAGTCAAGGATGGACTAAGCAGCATGCATTCACACTGTTGGTCATTAATACTCCTGGCTATGGATACACATAATGAAGTTATACCAGTCTACGCTCTTGAGGTGGACAAGTAACAGGAAAATTCATTTGGCAGGTCAGATAATAATTTTTAGTAGAATAAAAGATATTATCCTGTTCACCCTTCTTTTTAATTTGTTTAATAACTTGATATTCTTTTCAAGGAGCTGGATGCACATATAACCTGCAATAAGAAACAAATGAAAGAATTTTCTTAGATGCGGATGACATGGCTTTATCATCATGACCTACCAGTAGTTTCAGTAGTCAGTTTACACTAATATTTGATTATCACCATTAAAAGAGGCTTTGTATCAACTATGCTAAAATCAAAGATATCATTTTTAGGAAGATGTGTCATAGGGTTAGTGACCCCTGAACTACTAGTGGCATTGGGGTATAGAAATGGACATTTCATATCTATTTCATCTTGAAGACTATCCCAGGATGCCAAATTGCCCAAATGTAGACTTTTTATGGATATTTTTGTCCAGGCTCGAATTATCAAAGCAATGATTGATGACAAAGAATTGTGGAGTCTCAACTTTCTATTTTTCCATGAATTGCAGCAGACTCTAAATTACCTCCTGAGTAAAATCTTGGCCCTGGTTGCAGGTGCTTTCTCAGCTCTCTTCATTCAATACCGGAAATGGCCTTCCATTCAGGCATATATTCTTTTATGGTGCCTCAATTTTCTGAGGAAGGAGATAATCCTCTCTCATACCTGACAACTGAGAACAGGCCCATCCCAGGGATGAGTCAGGAGAACTAACCTTGAACTCACTGTCAGAAAACCTTTCAAAAGCTCAGGCAAGAAAGAGAATTCCTCTGGAGAATTAATCAGGCATTCCCCCTTCCTCTAGGTTCTGTAAAATCTAATCTTAACCTAAACCAAAGAAGCCAAAAGAATGTGATTTGGTGTGGTGCCAGCCAGGACCATTGCAAGAATAGTGCCGAGGAAAGAACACGCCATGTTTAATATGAATTTGATATTGATTAATATTTGGTATTCATTGTAGTACACAGTGTCTTCAGTAGGGAAATCCTCCAAAGAGCCCACCTTAGAAATAGTTCTGTATGTGTATGTCACTCAAAAATTTTTTTGATTGGGGATTATAATTGACTGAAAAGTACATAAAATAGAACCTTTTGGCAAACGAGCATCATTGTGAAGACTCTCGCAAGTCAAGCAAGCAACCCCTCTCTCCTCCCTTCTCAGTCTTCTCCCTGCCCTGTGAAAGTAACTCTTGTCTTAACTCTGATTGCAATCACTTTCTTGCATTTCCTTATACTTTTAAAGCCGTGGATGTTTTCCTCAGCAATACAATTTTTAAACTCTATCTGCATATATATAGAAATGTGGAATTGCAATACATATTCTTTTGTGTCTATTTATTTTTTAAAATATTATGTAAACTTTATTTGGTATTCCTGAATGTAGCTATAGTTGATTCATTTTCATTGCTGTTTATTATTTTAATATACCAAAGTATCCTCATTTATTTATTTATTTTTTATTTTCTTTTATTTTTTTTGAGTTGGAGTCTCACTCTGTTGCCCAGACTGGAGTGCAGTGGTCGCTCCCGGCCACCGCAGTATCAACCTGCTGGGCTCCGGCGATCCTTCTGTCTCAGCCTTCCAAATAGCTGGAACAACAGGCGCGCGCTACCATGCCCGGCTAATTTTTGATTTATTGTAGAGATGAGGTCTCGCCAAGTTGGCCAGGCGGGCTCAGGCAATTCACTCACCTCAGCCTCCCAAAGCGCAGGATTACAGGCTGAGTCACCGAGCTCGGCTTCTCATTTATTTATTCATGCAACATTTGGTAGCTATTGGAATAATATCAGGAGTTATTTAGAACAATGAAGTTCTTAATGTTCTTATAATGCATGTAAAACAATATATCTGGAGTATATTCTTTAGAACATCATTTCTGGGAAATAAATACATGTTTCTATATATCCATCTTATAAATGTGTTTACTTATGTATATATATTTTAGGAAACATATGTTTATAAAGGACTCACATTGAGAATATTCATTGGCCAGCACAGTGCCTCATGCCTGTAATCCCAGCACTTTAGGGGGCAGAGGAAGGAGGACTGTTTGGGCCCAGGAGTTCAAGGGCAAAGACTGGGCAAGATAGGGAGACCTTGTCTCTCCAAAAAATCAAATATATATGCACATGTATATATATTCATAATAACCTCCTATTGTGCTCTGTCTATCACTGGATTGGTTTTCCTCTTGTAAATAGCCATGATTCCCTCTTTGCATTGGTTGCCAGAAAACTAAAAGCTCCATGTGTCATCAGGCTGTGCTCCACAGAGCTCTGGGAGTCAGGGGGTAAGTGGGTGGCCCTGGAGCTGCTGAAGGAGGAAGGTGACTGGGTGCCTCCCTCTTATCTTGTTGATCCAAGCAGAACAGCTCTTAGTACTATGAAATGATATGGACATATGGGCAAGTGTAGGGGATAATAACAAAATTGTTTTTAGCCATTATACGCATTCGTTTTTTGCGTATGTATTTTAGAAGAGCTTCCATCGCTTAAAAAATGTAAGCACCTGCTCTAACTCACATAGAGAAAATATTCAGAGTAAGGATTTGGGAGACCTTACTTTGTTGATCTGAGCTCGGTGTAAGTCGCTTTGTCTCTCTGATGCTGCTGACTGCTCAGTGTTGTGAGGCCCAAGTGACAAGATGATATGGATATTCAAAGAAATTCGATGAAGGGTCTTTAGTTAAAATACTTTAAAAATTCACAAGATCATAGAGGCAACTATCCAAGACTCCTATGGCCTGGACTCTGGCATCTACATCAATGTTATTATAATGTGGAAAAATGAATACAATGTAGAAACATTAATCTGGCATCTACATCAATGTAGTTATAACGTAGAAAAATTAGTAATATCAAGAATTTAGGATTCTTTTTTATTTTTATTTTAAAGATGTGGGGTACAATTCAAAGTTAGGTATATAAATGGTCATTGTACAGGTAAAGTTTGGGCCTTACTTTGGTCCCCCACGTCACCTTGTTTGAAATCAGGGACCCTTATTAATGAAATGTGCCCCCCAGCTCCCTCCCCTAGCAGTTTCCCACTACTGCCAATCCCTTTCTTATATTATTATATTAATTGTTCAGAGTCTGCTTATGAGTGAGAACATGTGATACTCAGTTCTTTGTTTCTGTTATAGATCACTGAGTATTATAGAATTTAGGATTCTTGACATTATTATTTGACCCAGAGATTATAGCACTTATATTTTGGTATCCTGGTATATGATATAGATGCATTTTCCCCCTTAAATCCATGTTATTCAGGTGAACTTTTATGTAGGACTTAAGAGTATGGTGAAGGCAAATAAAATGAGCTCAAGTTAAGCTAGGAAACCTTGCACAAGTCACTCAATGTCTTCTAAGACTCAGGTTCCCTATTTGCAGAAGAGGTTAATAGTAATGGCTATTGTGTTTGGTAGTTGTAAAGATTGAAGGAGAAAACTCAGGTAAAATGTTTGCCATAGTATATGGCATATAATTAACAACCATCAAATACGAGCCACTCTCAAAGATTATTCTGTTTCATAGTCGACTCTTCTCTATAGCTTCTCCATAGCTGCTGTCATCATCTTGGATGACGCTAACATCTATATCAACACTCAACACCCCAACTTCCCAGTTCTTGATTGCTTTCCATTCTAGTGACATTCATCTCCTTTTTACTTCAGGTACATGGCTGGTCCCTGGACCTTGTTATCAACAGAAACAGCGTCACCTCTGGATTATCCTACTTGAGAATCACCATTTTCTTTCTACAAGTATTTTGTTTAAACAGCTTTATTAGATAGGGAACACGAGCTACTGCACCAGAAAAAAAAAAAATATCAGTGCAATATAAATTCATTTCTCACAATATACATTTTATATTTCTCACAACATAAATCTATTCCTCAACATTTTACACTCCAAACTGAGTGTTCCTGACTAGTGGGCAGCTCTCATCCAAGCAGCAATTCAAGGTTGCAGGTTCTGTCTATTTTGTGACTTCGCCATCTTCAACATGTGGCTCCCAGGGTAGCCAAAGGAGGAAAAAGCATGGAAGATTACATGTGGAAGTTTTTATGAGTCAAGCATGGAATTGGCACACACATTTCCATCCATAGTCCACCAGCCAGAACTCAGATGCATGTTCACAACAGGAGAAGAAAAAATAATCTGTCTTTGGTCTAAAAGAAAGAATAAATAATGCTGCCATGAACATACATGTGCAGGTATCTTTTTTATGGAGTGATTTGAGTTCCTATGGGTATATTCCAGCATTATTTACAATAGCAAAAACATGGACCCAACCATGCTGCCCATCAAAAGAGGACTGGATAAAAAAATGTGGGCCAGGCATGGTGGCTCAAGCCTTCTATCCCAGCACTTTGGGAGGCTCAAGCCTGCAATCCCAGTACTTTGGGAGGCTGAGGTGAGGGAATTGCCTGAGCCCATGGATTCAAGAACAGCCTGGGCAACTTGGCAAGACCCTCTACAATAAATCAAAAAATTAGCCGGACGTGGTAACACTCGCCTATAGTTCTGGCCACTTAGAAGGCTGAGGCAGAAGGGTCACCGGAGCCCGCAGGTTGACACTGGGGTGGCCATGAGCATGCAACTGCACTCCAGCCTGGGTGATGGAGTGAGACTCTGACTAAAAAAAAAAAAATGTGGTACCTATACATGATGGAATATTACACAGCCATAAAGAGGGACAAAATTATGAACTCTGCAGCAACTTGGATGAATTTAGAATCTATAATACTGAGCGATCTCTCACAAAGAACTGAGTACCACATGTTCTCACTCATAAGCGGACCTTGTACAATTATCATAATACTATAAGAAGGGAATTGGCAGTAGTGGGAAACTGCCTGGGGGTTGGGGGTGGCGGGCTTGGCAGTAGCAGGAAACTGCCAGGGGATATGGGAGGCACACCTCATCAACAAGGGTACCTGCATAGTGAACATTTGTATACCTAACCCTGAACAGTACCTCACGTCTTCAAAATAAAAAAATTTAAAAGAAAGAAAGAATAAACAGGTTTGGCAAATACCTAGTCAGTCTCTTCTATTCCATTATCTCATGTAATCTTCCATTTTCAGCCTCGTCAAGATACCTAATCGTTTAATCCTTCTCCTTCCTTTCCACTTCTTTCTCCTTGTGTCTCCTATTCCAGCCTTTTCTTCATGACGCAACACCTGAACCACCCCCTTTCAATGCCATCAACTCCCATATCCCCTTGTTATTTTCCTGTATATGTTTAGAAATGTACCAACTACAGATCAATCTAACCATTCTCATTCTCAGCTGTTCTAACTACGTTGCTGACTGCCACTAGGAAAATAAACATACACATGTACAAGCATACACCCCAAGTGAACTGGTGCCACCAGCATTTTATATTTTCCCAGCATCAGCCAGGTGTTCAGTGTTGCTGAGTAATACTTCTATATATTTCTAATCATCCCTCTTTCTTTCCCCACAGGGACTATATCAAATCTCTAATATCGCTAAACTGTGTGTTACATATGTTCTTCCTCAAGTCTCAGTATACAACTTCCCTTTAAACATCACAGGGAAAATAGAAGCTTGTATCTCTGACCTTCAGAGAACTGTCACTATACAGCTTTAGGATATGCAAGTTTTTTTTTAATTTTAAAGTTGTGGGGTACAAGTCAGGATTGGGTGCATAAGTGATTTAGGTACAGGTGAAGTTTTGGGCCTCCCAATGGACCTCACTTCGCCTGGATTAGGATGAAGCACTTTTATTGATGTTATGTCCCCAGATCCTCACCTGGCAATGTCCTGCTACGACCAATCTCTTTTCTGTAGTATTATGATAGATGTTCAGGTCCACTTATGAATGAGAACATGTGGTACTCAGTTCTTTGTTTCTGTGATAGATCACTGAGTATGATAGATTCCACATCCATCCAGGTTGCTGTGAAGTCCATAATTTTGTCCTTCTTTATGGCTGTGTAATAGTCCATTGTGTATATGTACCACATTTTAAAAATCCAGTCCAGCTTCCATGAGCAGCACGGTTGGTTCTATGTTTTTAATATTGTGAACAGTGCTGCAATAAACATGCATGCATAGGTATCTTTTTTTTTTTTTGAGTTAGAGTCTCAATCTGTCACCCAGACTGGAGTGCAGTGGCCGCTCCCGGCCACCGCAGCCTCGACCTGCTGGGCTCTGGCAATCCTTCTGCCTCAGCCTTCCAAGTAGCTGGAATTACAAGCGCGCGCTACCACGCTCGGCTATTTTTTTTTA